>JBBPCS010004550.1:0-11226 GCA_037974645.1 Hollardia meadi | reverse complement strand
TACAGCTGATATCTCCAAAACTGAGCAACTCACACCAAAACTATCTAGATGGATAAATAGAACTACAGGTAAAAGGAAAAAGTATGTATTTTTGATTATGGGGTAAACTGTCCCTTTATGCTTTTCATTGACAAAAATGAAAAATGTCATAATGGAGGTTAACAACAAAGAACAGGCATCTTTGTGAAATTTTACAACCATTAGAAAACTGGCCAATATGAATGTAATTTTATGCAATTCAATTCTTCATCCTTTCATTTCTTTCAGTTTCCTTTAGTTTGATTAGGCCTGTTTCATTTTAATATTGCCAGCCATAGACCTCCAGTAGACTATCTAACAATGGAAAGCCAGTTTACTATCAAACCCAGCTGGGACCATGAAAGGAGCAGCAACCATCATCTGCTGGTTTTTGAGGGATTTTAAGCAGAAAGTGGATTAGTATGGTTCTGTATTGATTGATTACACAAACTGATCAATAACAAGCCCTTAACTTGAAGTTATGATCATCCTGAGCTTTACAGTAACATGCTGCTAGTCTTGTGGTGTGTCTGTTTCCTAACATTATTTTATCATTAGGCAGTGTAGCTTTTTTCAAAACGTTCATCATATGTTTCAGTAATACTGTATATTAGACATATGTAGAGTATAGGCTATAATTACAAATGTCATTATGAAACAACCAAAAAGTCTTGCAGCATTAACTACTTGCACTTGTGCACTTGAGTGATTTGTTTTTTTGTCATTAACGTGCAGAATCTAACTCTGTTTTCACGTGGGAGTGATGACAGATGAGTTGGAATGATGTTCTATGACTTCATACAGCACCTCTTTGGATGTGCAGTTCATAACCGCTTACTGGGTATATGGGAAGATTCTTTTATTTTTTATTTAGAGGCCTGATCACATTATCCTGTTTAGTTTGTGTTCCCACATCATTTGTCTTCGAAAAACAAAAAGAAAAAAGAAAAAGGAAGACACCTGTAGCATACTGTTCACTACTACTTACAGTTTTTGTTGGTTCAGTGAAAGGAATAACAGGAAGTGTATGGAGGACCGAAAAACTTTAGTCAAGCTAAGCAGCAGAAGTGTATGAAAAAAGCCCCATAGCTGTATCCTGAGTTAGCCATTTCTTTTGTGAGCCTAGCACTCCCGGTGTTGGGGAGCAAGGCAAATATAGCTGATCTATGCACTGTAATATCGATCAACCAATAGGGAAGAAGTTGACCCCATTACAATGAATGATAGCCCCCTCATTTGCATAAGGGAGCAAAAATGCATGAAGAAATGTAAAAAGAAATATAAATAAGTGTGGGGAAATAAATTGCGGAAAGAATGTAAAGGGAAAGTAATACAGATATAAATACATAAATAAATAAGTATGTTTAAAAATTAGTACATTAATAAATAAAATGTACAAATTTTATTAATAAATAGATAGGGGAATTACAAAGCTAAATAAATACAGAAGCAAATTTAAACAGAAATAGCAATTTATGTCACATTTTATATATTAACTAATGCCTATATTTATTTTTATTATTGTTTTTGGTGCACGGAAATTGCATATGAATGTATTTGTTGGGCAATTTATTTATTTTAGATTTTGGCAGTTTCGGTCCTCCAGATTGTGACATTATTAATGTTGGACGTTACATATAAACTTCCTGTGTGTGCTACCCTTTGTTCGTCCGTATCCGGTGTCGGTACCAAACGACAATACGGTCGCACTGAGGCGAGAAAACGCTGTTTATAATCACTGTTTGGACACAATGGGTTAGTCAAAGTTGCATTTACACTTTCCATCTGACCGTAGTCAGCTTGTTAAGATAGTTTGGCCGCCGTGTATAATTGTGTGGATTTACTAGCTAGCTTAGCTGTGAACTGTCGTTAGCTAATAACATCCGACTGTATTGTCTAACTTAACATCAGCCCAGATGATTCAGTATAAGGCGTTTCTTTATTTAAATAAACCTACAACTGTATTCATGGCTGTTAAAATGGCGACCATTGAACGTCATATTGTGTGCCATTTGCGGCCAAAACTCTTCGAAACTGGTTTGTCTTGGTGTCGAGCTATGAGGCTATCATTAAGGCATTATCTAAATTGACGAAATTCTCTTGCATGGAAACGGTGGAGACTTGCTGTAAAAATGACGCACATTACGTTGTAGCTAGCTACATATTACGATGGTTACCAGCTAAACGCCACTATTCTAGATAATAGGAACTTGGACCCACTTAGAGTTTTCTGTTTGAAACCATAAAATGACCTGTAATATAAGGATGGTGTTTGTATGTCCTCTCAGCTGTGGCCATGAGCTCAACGTGTCCAGGCCTGTACTGTGGCAGGGTGATGGTGAACGAATCAGTGGAGGGAGAATGTGGGGTGAGTATTAAACATTAGATTTGTGTCTGACTGCTGCTGGGCATCCAGATATTCTTCTGTTTTTTGAAGTGAAACTTGAACGTAAAATCGCCCAAAATGTTTACTGCATTAAACTCAGTCGATCAACAGACTCATTCTGCATCCTAAAGTCTTCTCTGGTACCAATAAAAATGTGTCCATAGAACCGAGTTTCCAAATTGGCATTGAATGTTTGGTCAGGTTCTTGGTATCATTACTTTATCTCTCATCAGATATATTCTGATCGGAAACACAATTTTTAAAACGCCTACAGTATTTAGGTTCTTTAAGTTCTTGTATACGTGTCTTAACACCTCATTAAACATGAATGCACAGGGTTGTTAAAAATATATTGTTAAATGAGAGAGAGAAAAGTTTATATACTTAAAAATGTATCAGTCCTGAAGCTCTGGTAGAGGCAACAGAGGTTTGAGTGGATTTCTACAACGTTCCTACTTTCTCAAAGCATTGCTAGTCACAAAGACTACATGGTGTATATGCACTCACACAACCATTGCCAAAAATGTGAATGCAAAGCTGAATAACTTCTTATAAATTTTAAATTCATATTCTTGCAGTGAAATGAAAAAAAAAGAAGTTCTTGAATGCTGTTTTTAATAACGGCCATTTTTGTGTGTCCTGCCAGGTCTGTCCTCGTGGAGAGAGGACCAACCTCCAGAAGGTGTGTGAACGCTGCACTGAGTCCCCTGAGCTGTACGACTGGCTCTACCTGGGCTTCATGGCCATGTTGCCACTGGTGTTGCACTGGTTCTTCATCGAATGGTACTCCGGAAAGAAGAGGTGGGGGCGCACACACACACACCTTGAAGCCAACAGAGGACTTCAGTGTGGCTAAATTAATTTCATTTTTTTCATGGTCAAAGCTTACTGCTGCCCTACAACATAGTGCCAAAAGTTCTAATTTGCTTTGTTTGTGGCACTGGTTTCGTTTGTTTTTGCTGTCTCATCTGTTAGAAAGAGATTCAGATGATAAAGAAATTCAGTCCAGTGTGTCTGTTGTTTGATCATGTGTTGGTCCGTATGTTGTGTGTTCAGCTCCAGTGCTCTGCTGCAGCACATCACAGCCATGTTGGAGTGTGGCGTGTCAGCCGTGGTCACCTTGCTGGTCACAGAGCCGGTGGGAATGTTCAGTATCCGTTCCTGTCGAGTCCAGATGCTGTCAGACTGGTACACCATGCTGTACAACCCCAGTCCAGACTACATCAACACATTACACTGCACCCAGGAGGCCGTCTATCCACTGTAAGCACTAACAATGGTGGTGGTAATAAAACTATTAACAGTGAATAAAATATGATAATCCAAATAATAAAAGAAAGAGAGAGACCTAGAGATCTTCATTTTTATATCAGGAGGGTTCAGGTGCATGGGATGCCATGTATTATACCTGTGTATTTTCAAAATCCTGGTTGCAGCAGGTTTGTAGCAATGAGATTAGTTTAACTTTCTGTCCAGTTTCCTAAATGAAGGTGTTGGGAAAGTACAGGCAATATCTAAGTACTGTACATTCAGATATTGAGGTATTGGGGAAGTGTGCTCCCATATAGAAGCTCTGCTGTCAGTAATTGTTATCCCCAGATGTTTGTGTTTTCTGATATTTCTGAATCCATCTCCAGTTTATTGTGATTTGCTGTCTGATGGTTTCTCATTGTCTTGGACTGAATTCCCTCTGGTTTTTCCTCTTCTTCAGCTACACTATTGTGTTAATCTATTATGCATTCTGCTTGGTGCTGATGATGCTGCTGCGCCCTCTGCTGGTGAAGAAGATAGCATGTGGTCTGGGCAAATCTGATCGCTTTAAGAGCATCTACGCTGCCCTGTACTTTTTCCCCATCCTCACCGTGCTGCAGGCTGTGGGTGGAGGACTGCTCTGTGAGTATTGATGAGCTGTAGGCCTCGGCTACATCCAACTGTTACCAGTGTTTTAGAGTGGTTCCCTAACTCTTTCAGGAGTTTTCCTGTGTTTATGACTGCTGGAATTACAATGTTTAATTGTGTAGGTTGACCTGTGCAACTGTGAGTCTCACTTTCTATATTTCAGACTATGCCTTTCCCTACATCATACTGGTCCTGTCTCTGGTCACACTGGCTGTTTACATGTCCGCCTCTGAGATACAGGTAACAACACACAATGCACTGTTTGTGTTTGTAATACGTAGCAGATTACAAACACCTTTTTGACACCTGTGATGTTAATTGGCCAATTATCGGGACTGATATTCAGCATTTTTTAATTATCAGAATCAGTTTTTTTGTTTGCAGATAAAATAATACAAATGTCCTAAAAAGTACAATATTTGCCTCCAGAATGTAGTGGAGTGGAGGTATAAAGTAGCAGAAAATGGAAATGCTCACATAAAGTATCTCAATAGTACTTGATTACAGTATTTGTAAATTCTACTTACATTCCATCACTGGTTATTCTAAATTTTGACACAAAAATTTTGAATGCAAAAGTTTATCATTTATCTGTCTCCTTTGATTACTAATAATCTTTATCGGCACTGAAAAACATTGGAAACACATTGCTAATTTGAAGTACGTCGTTTTTATCTTGAAAGTCCTCAAAAGTGGAGTTCTTGAAATAAGTGAGCTGAATGTTATGGAGCAGAGTCTTTAGTGTGCCATGGGAGTTATTACAGACCTTTTCAGTGTTTAATCAATATAAGTAGTAAGTAATTTATGTTAATATAAAGCTTTTATAAATTTTATTTATTTAATTGTATTTGTGTGTATATATTTCAATTGTGCATTGAGACACTGAAATAAGATCCAAGAGCCAACTTTGAATTCATAATTTCTTTTCTAAAATAACAAAATTCATTTTGAAGTCTTTTAAATGTTTATTCCATTAACTACTATTTTACTAAATCACACAACCTTTTCAATTTCATGATCACATGTAGAAAATTAAAATTAAAACCCAACACAGCTGCAAAAGGCCTGCTAAACAGAATTTTTTTAATTTTTTTTATAATAATTAATAAAAAAAATGTTCTATCAGTCAATTCATAATATTTTTGTGAAATCAATCAATATCAGTTTATTTTTTTTAAGCAGAGTTATTATGAGTTATTTGGGTTGGCACAGTCCAGCCTCCATAGTGGTAAACCTGAACTTATAATAGCTGTGTTGTACACCAATAAAAAAGGATTTAGTCGTTACAATATCCCAGCTGTTAGGAAACATGAATGCAAAGCGTCCACAGAGTTTACTTTATCCAGGGAAAACGCAGGGATTAACTAATGATGTCAGAATGATTTCTTGGCCCAGATCACGCTCCCCCTGGTGGTGTTTCTCTTAATATGGTTGCAGGGAAGATTGTTTGTAGCATGACAAACACATCAACGTTTAACAAGCCTTCCAGAATCACTGAGCATTTAGTACAACCCTGGTTCCCAAAACGTTGTGATGCTCTGTAAAACACCAATAAAACCAAATGTGATAGTTTACTAATCGTTTGTGTTGTAGAAGTTGTGGAATGCTCCAAAAACACCTGTTTGGAACATTCCACAGGTACAGAGGTTCAGTGGTAACAAGTGATATTTTCATGATTAAAAGGCTCATTATGGGCCGAGGTTCACCACTGTGTCAAACACATGGTTACTACATGGGCTCAGGAACACTTCATGAAACTGTTGTTTGTAAACCCAGTTCATTTAAGAATGACTGCATTGTGTTTTTATTTACACAGCAGTTCTGTATGTTGATGTGAAGCTGATCTCCCAGTATTCTAACCTGCTTTCACTCTTTGCCTGCTCACCCTCTACTGCAGTCTTTTAAGAACCTGGTTGCTAAGAAGAAGCGTCTAGTTGTCCTGTTCAGCCACTGGCTGCTCCACGCCTATGGCATCATCTCTATCTCCCGATTGGACAAGCTGGAGCAGGACCTGCCGCTGTTGGCCCTGGTGCCCGGCCCGGCCCTGTTCTACATAGCCACAGCCAAGTTCACCGAGCCCAGCCGCATCCTGTCTGAGGGTGGCAACGGACACTGAGCTCATTTTCAGACAACATGCTGCCTCAAGCAGTGAGCCATCAGTAGACTGACAGCAGTGGGTTTGAATGGGCTTCCGTTTCTGGGTTAATGTGCTCACTTGTTCAACCAGTTAAGGACCATACAATGATGACATCATGAAGTGTTCAGCATTGCTGGGTATGTTCTTAAACTTTGGGAAACAACTTCATGATCAACATCAACAACAAATGGTGTGCATTAGATAAACAGAAGAAATTGGACAGTAAATTATAGCTAGTCTTAAGTTTTTGTGCCATCCATGAATGTGTCAACAGGAGCCGTGTCTCAATGCCATCTTATTTAAACAGTTTAACGTGGAAATCTTCCAATGGGAGTGTGACTTCTTCTCTCTTTTCTCAAAGCTGCTCACAGCATTTTATGTTAGCATGGTTGCAACTAATGTTTCTATTCACTCTAAGTAGATAAAAGTGGATTGTATAAAAGTAATGACATGCCATCACACAGAAGAGATTCACTTTACAGTGATTCAAATCTGCAAAATCTCCTGGTGGAGAAGCTGCAACCAGATAGTGTTTGGTGTTTAAACTTGATAAATGAGTGTAAAAATGATTGGTTATTGATACCTTTGATGATTGAGAGCTAGTTCAAATCCAGTTTTTGGAGAATCAAATCCTAAATATACTATGCCCATTTTACCTGCTCAGTTTATTTTATTTTGGATAATCTCAAAACTTTTTAGAGTTTTTGTGCACCCTGTACATTTTCTTACATTTTCTTGGAAATACAGTAAATGTTGTTGATGCCCTTCTCGCTCAGACCACATGGAGGCAGGTGAAGCTGAGCCCCGCTTTGTGCCGCTCATGTATTACTGTTACAATGGAGTCACACAGCTGATCGTCCATTCTCTAAAGGAGAAATCCCTGGCAAGCTTTGAAAAATCCAGTCCTGAAAGTATTTCCAGAATCCTGCAAGACACTTCCAACCTTCTGGATGAAAAAAAAAATCTGTCTGCTTGATGACAAAAGAGTTTTGACCAGTTAACAAGATGCTCTGTTTCAAAATCAAGATGACCTTGCATGATTTGTAGGAATCTTCATATTAAAACTTTTATTTTCATGTGTTTATATTAATGTAACTTTGTTTTTTATTTAAATACACAATGACATGTTTGTCCTGTATTGTACAAAAATGAGCAGAGATGAGAGAACCTGGACTCAAAACTTCTTATGGGCAGTGGATCTTATCATTTTAATCATTATTTAGATGGTTAAAAGAATTCTGGAGCAAATGAAATTATTTTTTCCCACTAAGATATATATGAGTAACAAACTTGGGCAGTAGGCAAGAGGGAACATATATATATAGTGTCAGCTGTGTATTTTACTGAACTTAATTGTCTTTGTGAAGATAAAATAATGCACTGAAATACATAGAAGCACCTGTCTGTTGTTGTGGTGATAATATGATGCAGGCTTGTCCTCAGTGTTCTGAAACGAGCCTTTATCAAGTAATCCTTCAAATGGCCTTCAGCGGTTGAGGTGAAGCTGCTAATGTATGTAATATATGTATATTATAGTAAATATATGTATGCTTGTAAATATAACTGAATTCATGTTCAGTCAGAGTTGCTACATGGACACAAGCTTGAATTCCAAATGCTTGCTTCACTGTATTTAAAGTTCAGTGTAACTCTTGATGTGCTCTGTAATATTATTGAATCAGTGTAGTGCGCTCTGTCAGCATGAGCTCAAACCCAAAGTATTTAGGAGTCACCTCACCAACAGTGTGGCCTGTTTCTGGAAGCAGCTACTGGAACACTGGATGCTTTTGCTTGTTTAAATACAGGCCATCATGAAATCATTTGCTAAAATTCCTTGTGAGTATATTGCAGGACACTTAATGGAGTGCCTTCCAACCATTTTCCCACACCCCTTTTCTGATCCTTCTTTTTCTTTTCTTTATCCCTCTTACTCATTTATAAACCTTTGGAACCGAACACAATATTTAAAAGAAATAGTCTGACAGAATGTGTTTGCGACTGTTTTTTTTTTTGTATCCATTGTTCATGAGTTACAAGTCAAATGTAAATTCAAGAAATAAAGAACTTTGTCTCGCCATAAACTGTTTTGCATAAATTTTGCATAGTCTATGTGACCTACGGAAGGTGAAAACCAGAACACTACTGTGCTGGAGCTGTTGTGGTGGCACACAGCTGTCTGGGTCTCAAAGTCAATGCACAAGGTGGTAAATTACACAGTTGCTTTGTAGTTTCCTTCACAGGATCTTGTCTGGAGGAAAAAGACTATCAACACTGTCAAATTGTTTGAAGTAATGTGAGGGGACTGAAGTTGGTAGATGTTCATACGCTAACTATGACAAACTTTCACTCACACACATAATCATCACTATAGCCGATAATATGAAGCAAAGTCGCTTTCACTGATTTCACAAACACAGCAGGATGCATCTTAAAGATGGTTCGCGATTTGCCAATAAACAGAAGGAGAAGAAGCGCAGCACGATGTTGTCTTCATGATGTCAAACTGCTACACCCGCGTAGAGCCACACAGTGTAGACTAGAGAGACGAACATGTCTCAAGTGTGGACGTGTTTTACAGTTTCAGAGGAACACGATTGTAATTTACAACACATGTTCTACACGGGTTCAGAGAGGAGGGAAAAGGACTACGAGTTTGAACACAACAAATCTTATTAGAGCTGTGGAATATTAAATCATCCATCTTTGCTCTCTACATCTTAGCCTTTATTACCCTCAGGTGTTCATACACTACAGGTTATCAGTTTATACTATATCTACCAATGAATGTTTGTGGGTGATGATGTTTTAACCACTGATGATTGAGCTTGGATGATGAGGTTTTATATTATGCTGTTGCTGATGTAAAATGTTTCAACTCGGCATGTGTATTTGATCGCCCCCCTGGTGGTGGGCTGCAATACAGGTCATAAACAGATAGGACATGGGTCAAACTAAAAACTTCCAAGTACACCAAGGTGACCAGATTCACACAAATCAACTGTGTGACAAAGAGTATGTTTGTGTGGGACAATGTGGAACATGTTACCAATGCTGAGAGGTCTATCTAGCTTTAAAAAAAATAAACATTTCTATTGTGCCCCTTTAGCTCAATACATTTCTGTTTTGCCCTCTGGTTAATTCAGTAACATGTTGCTTTGGATTCATTCATCCATAGATCTATTTTTGAGCCACTTCTTTCTTGTGAGATAAGACTCATGTTGTCGCTTCATGTCGTATTCCCCTGTGTGAAACTGAAAAAAATCACTCAAACAAACACAAAAAACTCTGAGATTTGCCTTCTACCAACTTCACTCGGTTATAAATAGTTTCCTAGTCTCTGTTGCAACAGCATTTCTTTTTCGTTGTGTTACTTTCCTTCATGTTCTGCCTAAATTTGCATACTGGTAGCTTGTGACTTTGTAGTGACTTGCAATTTTCCATGCAGGCAGCCATGATGGTCACTGTCCATGTGTGCACAGTTTGATTGGCAGTAAACACATCCCCATGATGATAGCCTTCCGTGCTCTCTTCACAATCTTGGATAAAGGCATCTGTCCTGCAGTGGTTTGAATTTTGAAAACTAGAGCCAATCAAAATGTGGGACATTGTCTCAATATGTGGGACATGAGACAGGGGATATAAATGCTGTGCAGTCCCACATAAAGTGGTCACCCTACCATGAGGACTCCATTCTCCTGATATTATTTACAACTCAGATCAGTCTTAGTGAAGCTTGTCAATCTCTCATGAAGCACTCCAAGTCTCAGGACCTTATGGTTGAGAGGGTCTTAAGCAGTGGTGGAAATTAACTAAATACATTTACTTAAGTACAAGTACAATTTTGACGTCCTTAAATTTAACTTGAGTGTTTACATTTTCTGTTATTTTACACTTGTACTTCACTGCATTTCAGAAGGAAATATCATACTGCAGATTATTACGGCATATGATAAGTTTATAAAATCACTGTACAATGCAGTGTTATTTATCACTTTACCTTGTGACTACTTTTTTTTAAAATTTAAAAAAATCTGTCTACTTGGGGATCCTCGCATTTCAGATGTTTGAGTTGTAAGCATTTCCAGCAGAGATTGACTTCACCTCTAAACTTCTCAGATGGTTATATTTCCTAAACTGTTTGAGGTCCAAAAAGGAAAGAGTCAATGCAAAGGCCAAAACACAAAACCAAATTTATCAGAACTTTGTTTTTCTTCTTTTATATCCCACTCCCACCATGACCCTGATTTACATTGTGATCTTTGTAATTTTTTTGCATTTGATACGTAAAACTTTGCTAATAAAACTCTGTACTTTTACTTAAGTTGGGGTTTGAATGAAAGACTTATAATGGAACAATTTTACGTGTTTGTGTTCGTACTTAAAGTAAATGATCAGATTCAGTGCTAGTCTTAAATGAAAATACATTTTTATTATAACTGGGTCACTTTCATAGTTTTTGGTCATAGTTCTTACTTGATAGCTTAGAAGAGCAAAGAGAAAAACACAAATGGTAAAGTCTCTAATGTGAAGTATACTCTTGTAAATTTCATACAGTTTTCAAGGCCTTTAAAGTTGCATTAATCTGGTTTTTGGTCAAATGGGCCAATATTCTCCAAAAAGCTGAAAAGTATTTCAAAAACAAGAAAGCAAACTAGAGGGGTGTACTACAGAGCAAGTTCAACAGAGCAAGGCTTTCTTTGAAGGAGCTGGCTCGACAAGCCTTAAAGTTAGAGATAATGAGTATCACGAACGTGGTTATTAACTTTCTTTGTTAACTCAGACTTTC
>JBBPCS010004549.1:0-11226 GCA_037974645.1 Hollardia meadi | reverse complement strand
TGTGTGTGTGTGTGTGTGTGTGTGTGTGTGTGTGTGTGTGTGTGTGTGTGTGTGTGTGTGTGTGTGTGTACAAGTGTATGCACTTTGAGGTTTGTGTGTGCATTTTTGGAGCAATTCAGAGAATGAGTGGACTTGAGCTTTATTATTGGTTTTACAGCTGTCTGATGTACAAATTTAGTAAATTATCATTAAGTATAGTACAGTATATGTATTAGTAGGCCTATACAAGGATAAATCAGTGTTTCTCTGATCTATACATTTCAATCTTGGTGCACTGTCAGTATTATTACCAGGGCTTTAAAAAAAACTACTCCACCCTCAAACCCCATCTGTATAATTACTTTGTTATATATCAAGTGCAATATCATGGCAAGTTCACCTTCAGTTAGGTTTACTGTACAAGCAATGTAGTGTCTGGTCACTATTGTTAAAATCTCTTATATCTTTCAAATGAACCAAATACTGTCCAAAGAAAAAGCCCCCATCTTCAGTCATAGTTTCTGACTGGCCAAATAACTCTAAAGCTAGTATAGACTTCGCTATAATACAGTGAACAAATGGCTTTTAGGGAAGGTCTTTCGGTGGTAATGGCTAATATTGAGCACATCTATAAAAGACAAGATAATTTTCATATGTGTCACAAACCAAAGTGGAGATGAGGCCCTACGGGGTGTCAAGTTTCCTCAATTTTTCTTAATAAGTAAAAGAGCCTATTAATTTACCCGAAATTATATTTGGACAACAATTTTGTGTATTTCAGTTTGTCTGTAGTTGAGATAGCAGCCCAGTTGCAACCTAAAGAACATTACATCACAGATTATTGACTTTCATATTAATCTTGCTGGTGCATTTTTCAGACATTCAGGACACTTGGGAACTTGGATCTTTCTTAAAATGTATTAACAAGCCACAAGCCACAAAGTGTTCCTCAAGTTTAAGAGTTAAGTTAAAAATATTCAGTGAGTTTTATACTCTATAGACACATCTGCTGTACAGTATGTTGATATCTATGTGATATAGGATGTACTAATACTAAATGGCATATCTATTAACTGTTGCAAATTACTTTCGAATGCTTATATGGGGCTTTAGGGTTAGTTTGACACTTCACACTTGAAATGTGCCTATTTTATTTTCTTTGTTGCAAAGAGTTAGACAGATTAATACCACTCTCATTTCTGTCTGATCAATGTCCAGTTAGCTTAGCAGCCAGCCTGGCTCTATCCAGAGGAAACAAATACTGCCTACCAGCAGCAGACAATCTATGTTACTGGACAAAGCCAAGCTAGCGTCGCCTGGTACATAACACCACAACTTTTTGTTTTTATACTGACAGACAGCCAAGTTGCCAGAGTAAAATGCTGGCATTATACATTTCTGCAAAACACGGTACGTTGAGGTGTAGCTTCATACCAAAATTCAGCTAGCTCCTCCCTCCAATCAGATTTAAAGAATGGAGGAGAGGACTGCGTAGGACAACTACTGTAGGGGTTGCGGCAATTTAGTGTGTGACGTGGGAGGTAGGGAGAAACCGACACTTGGACATTGTGACAGACTGACCACTGCTCATTGTAGCAGGAACAGATGACCTGTCACATGAGTCCTAAATGACTGACTCTATGTCAGCATTGGCCTTGCACATTTCAGGATGGTTTGAAACTGTACACGGCATGTTGAGCCATTTTCAACCCACGAAATGCAGATATTGTTTTTATAATTATGTAAAGAAATATCAATATTAACACAAGTATTGATGCGTTTCATCAAAGTACAGTCATATAAATTACAGTTTTAGACCATTTCAACCGAGACTTTTTCCAGTTGAAAACTGGGTATTTTTAACAAGATGTCAGGACAATTTCCAGCTTTGTTTGTGTCGACAAAACCAGGTCAGCCAGTCAGTTTTTGCCTAAACCTAACCAGACCTTAAGCATAGCATTGCCACAACATAAAATTGAATACTGATCATAAAGAAACGTTGCAGCTTAAAGGAAATGTAATGTTTCAGCATATCTGTGGTTTTGCAGAAACATACATTGCCAATATTAATTCTGGCGATCAGTACTCCGATTACTTTTACGTAACGCGGTAGTTTTGCAATTCAAGTAATCAGTTATTTAGTTCCGTTTTCAAATAAGCAATCCATTACTTTTGAAATATCACCGTATTTCTTTCCGTATGTCTTTCATTGCCTTAATTGAATGTTTGTTGAAACATGATGTACTCTAGACTATAAGAGTTTTATTGTTTTCATAGAGGCTGGCATACTGTGCTTTTATGCCTCTTCTCAGATCGCTGTCAGATCGTTAGCCACAGGGAATTAAACAGCAGAATTAAGGATTTATTTCGATCAAGTTTCCAAGTTGACAATTGTTGGAAAAGTAGAAAGACAAACCAAGACGGTTTTGGTGTGTTTTATTTCGTTTATGTCTTGTTTGAAGTGTTTTACGATGATTTAATGAGGCAAATAATTAAGCTTGTAGTTTGGTTAAAGAGAGAAACTTGAATTCAGAAGGTGTACAGATGTGTTTTTCTGGACAATAAGGACAATAACTATTTCTTTATTTCCTTTCTTGACACTTTTGAGTTTACTTTGTTTATGTATGAAGGTGATCACCACTCAACACATCCCCCAGCTGAAACTGCATTGTAAAGTGGTTATCATTTTTGGTAACACAACCTACTCTAACGCGTTACTTTTCTCAGTAGGTAATGAGTAATGCTACTTTATAATGGCTGTAATCTAGTAACATAACAAGTTACTTTTAACAGTAACGCTACCCAACAAAATTAAACCAAATTAGCTTTAGAGGTGCTGGTAGGCTTGGATTTTGTTACCCTTGGATAGAGCCAGGCATGCTGTGGTATTAATCTTGCGTAATCTCATCTCAGCAAAACGCGATAAGAAATAAAATATTTCCATGCAAATACTGCAAAGTGATTGACTTACAGTACAGGGCACTTGAATCATACTGTAATATAATGTTGTATTTCTGATTGAGTTCAGTGTCAAGTGGTGTTTATATAAATGGACAATTCGAACCTTTCCACTTCTGATTAATCTAAAAAGTCTATTTTAAATTTGTGTTCCCTATTAATGTCCAGTCTTAATGACACATTACTGATAGTGATTAATTTGTTAATTGCACCAAGTATCTCAAAAAGGCACATCCCTTCCCTTTGCCATTTTTACTATTTTAAACTAGCACAACGTTGACATTGTAACAAAGTCCCATTCACATAGATATTGTACAGTAGCGCCATCTCGCTCTAACTAAAACAAAAGCTCAAAAAAATACTGATTATTTACAAGTTAAAAACAACAACTAATGGAGATATACTTACAAAAACAGCTTCAAACAAAAATGTACAACATCTGCGGACACCTGAAAAAGTTCCCAGGCACTTGTGATGCAAAACGGACACATAATTACACATTTAAGTGCTACAATCTAGGACAATAAGAGGAACATAATATTATTTACAGTTGTTATTTGGGAATTAAAATACAACAATATTAGAGAGCAGAGTGAGAATACCTTCATTAAAAGTAACACTATAGCATGAAGCTTAGTATGAATGTGGTTAGTAACAATGTACAATCTGTACCCGAGAGTAACAGATGAAGTCAGTGATATTTAAGTTTAACATAGTAAACTATTTGTTCCTTCAAATACTTTCCCCCGAACAGACAGTGAACAAAAAAAAAGAAAGAGAAACAGGTGCAAGGAGTCCTCAGTGGCCATTAACATAATAACATTTTTGAAGTATGCTTTAACAAATTCAAGCTATAAAGGTGCAACACAACACAATGTATAAAGCACATACTGCCATGCCACTTAAACAAGCTGATTAAGGCAGATGCAGATTCCTGGGTTTCACCTTTACATTTAAGTAATTCAAAACTTTTCCGCTTTCCCTTGGTCTGAATTCATCCTGCATCCTTTGACTTAGTATGTCTCCCCTGACTAGCCTTTTATCTGGATGTCATTGTTGCAAACAATGAGGAAACGAGACACGCTTTTTTTTGCTTTTTTTTGCTCTGGCCCATTCCCTTCTCTTATGCACCTGTTTGACAGATTGTCAGTCGCAAGATTCCCTGCTTTGGACAAACACAGTGTCTCCTCTTGAACAACTACAGATTGCTCAGTTAATTCTACAGGGTGCAGTAATAAGTGTAATATTGATGTAGAAACAATTATTCAAGATACCCTGAGAAATTAAGCAAAAAACGACTGAAAACCCTGCACTTTGTTTTGCATCCTGATTATTCTGTATATATGTTTTTTGTGCACTGGTTGACAATTAATTGCTAGTTTCGGCATGCTGTTTACTGTTATTTCACCATCTATATCATATATTGCAAATTATATAGATTTTAATTCTACTTTATATTGGCTACTAATAATGAGATTAAACAACGGTCCCCTCATGAGAGTGCTCCACACAGTAAATGGCAGAATTTCTGTCTTCTACAACTTGAACGTAAATGTATACATGATCTGTGAGTGTGTGTCTATAGTACATGCATGCATGGTTACATAATGTGGGTCTATGTTTGTATGTATGTACAGAATGTGTATGTTTGGTGTGTGCCTATGTACATGCAGTACACATAGTCATTACTAGGTGACTTGAGTTCCACCTCCTTCCCTTTTCTGGGTCAGTATGAGGGAGTATGTGTGGGAGCTCCTGTGTTCTGCAGATAGGCCTGAGCCCAGTGTCTCATGTTGCCCAGGTCAATGACCTTCCCCACAGAGTCCAGCCAACAGTTTTTGTAGCACTTGTTGGAAAAAGGAAGAGTGTGCAGGGATCACTCAAGGCGAAGCAGAGTATAATTCCACATGTGCTGCAGCTCAAGGCCTTAAACCTTAAAGTATTTCAAATAAGAGTAAATAGCTGGACTCGTTTTACCTGAAAGAAACATGTTCATTTGAAATGCGTCCAAGCATCCTTCCTCAGGTTGTCACATATGTCAAAGATACTCTGGTATGCAGGCCTCATCGAGTAGTAGTAGAGGACACAAGCCGGCTTATGAACGCTGTAAGTAAGGGGCACGCTGACTATGCGTATTTAAGAATGAAGAATAAAGATGCAGAGGATCGAGTTGTAGTTGTACTTGTCGGAATGAAAGAGCCAGGAATGCACGATAAATGAAGTTGTATAGCCCATTGCTGCTCCATGGTTAATAAAGTCAGAAGACGGTAAGCTGGATGTCAGATAGTATCGAAAGGCACGTGGATATCCAGGCTCAAAATGGAATGATTACAGACTTTCCCTCCATGGTGGCTTTACATCATGTGGATTTAAAAATGTGAGAATGAAAGGGTATAAGCAAATCTTGGTGATTAATTGAAGGGTTTTCCTTTGACTGATTAAATTAGGTATGTTGATATTAATTCCTTCCTGTCTTGCCCCTTCAGTATTTATGATGTTTTATAATCACCGTGACTACTGGCTTCATGAGAGAATAGCTTATAGTGTTTCTAGCATGACTTATGTGGAATTAGGGAGGCCATAGAGGAATGTTAAGGTTAAGGTTCAGGTGGTTTGCTCAGTGTTAAGCTTAAATCACACTACAGAAGTGGCAGTCGGCTTTGCAGCACTTGGGCTTAGGACCAGGCTCTGGACGATGTCATCGCGGTTGATCTTGCGCAGTGCCGTGCACAGCGTGTCGAGGCTGGCGCTGTCCTTGCTCGCCCAGTCAGACAGGAGCGCACAGACAGGATGCTCTTCCTGACGGAAGGCCACGATCCGCTCCTCCTCATATCCCAGGAGGCCCGCCAAGTTGCACCAGTCGCTGTCGTCCATGTGGTTGCAGTTGTCACCCTCGCTGCCCCTGAACAGCAGCTTCTCTACTTTCTCTCTGGTGTGGAGAGGAAGGAGCAAACAAGGCTCTTCATCTATGGTGACAACTGTAGTGAGAGAAGAACGTGGTCATGTCATTTCATTTGAATCATATTATCTAATTTATTTTCAACTTATTTAGCTTGATGTGATATTGAAATAATACTCATTCCTCTATCATTCGAAATAAACATACACATCTTTTATTCCCACTTTAAGATACCGTTTAAATCTAGAAAGAGAACTGCCAAATACTGTATTCTTCTTTGTGTTCTTCCTTCACCATTGTCTGGGCAAGCACGTGGTTTTTAAAAGTCCTCAAGTCTCTCAAACTGGTTTGTCAAGGCAGGACTGGAAACTGCCACGAGCATGTGCTGCCAAAAAAACAAACACTGTAGCTCTGTCAGTGTTGTAATCCTTGTTTGCCGATTTGCTGCAGTAAGTTTGAAAGGTCATATTCAAAGAGGAGTTGATGAAGCCACCAGAAGGCACAATCCTGAGTGGGAATTCTTTTCTTTCCCGTGACATGGTTGGATGGTTCAGGGTGCAGTCTGTGTCTCCGTTACAGTATACAGTAACACAAAATTCCATCAGACTTATTTGTGGATTAGAAGAAAGACATTACCTGTGATAAATACTGGCTTTAGTACTGAAATGTGCTAACGCCCAATTTTAAGTGCGATAGTTTGATAAATGAATGTATTTCTTGGTGTTAAGGGAGTGGGCCCTGTTTAGGTACAGGCATTAGTGTGTTACCTGTCTGCGCCTGACTCTGGGCCTCCTGCAGACTTTGGCTGTCCACGGAGATGCCACTGTCGCTGTGCAGCTTCTCCCCCTCAGGTGACGGCGTCTGGTTCTGGTTGGTCGTGCAGTTGTTCGCTCCTTGCTTGTTCTGCTTACAACTATTCCATCTGAAAGAAAATGAGCCATTAGCGAAGAAAAGGAAATCAACAATACTGTATGTATGTTTGTGGAAGTCATCAGTACCAGTGATGATAATTAATCCTGTATGTGTAGTTAAGAGAATGCTCTCCCAAGACAAATGGCAGCATCAGTGTTTTAACCCTCAAAATTACATGTTTATATTCTAGTGACAAAGCCCTCTCGCGGCTGTAGTAATATGTCGGGTTAGGGTTAGCCATGGTCTTTCCCTAAAACTAACCAACTGGTTTTGTATCTGAACCTACCGTATAACCATTGTATCGTCAAAAGAGATATATAACACATAATGTGCCACATAATAAAGGATTATGGCTCAGTGCTCTGACAAAAGCAGAGTAACCCACAATGCATTGCTCTGATGTTGACTTTAAAAGATCATTCGCAAAGAGTTGCCTCTGCTCTGACCTTTCCTGAAGGCTGTGTGTTTCAATGTATAGACTTGCAACACTGACCTCGCCATACGGCATAGCTAGATAAACATATTGCACATTCAAAATTAAACAGTTTTTGGCTGTCTGTGTGTGAGCTCTCATCCAGAAAGGTGGCAGATGATTTCATTAAATATGAAACTGTGGAAATTCAAAATCTGATTGGATTTTGTTGTCCATGTCAATTTGTAAAGAGTGTCAAATCCTTTTCCTCTTCCTTTCTGAATTTCACAGTTGGTCAGGAACAATGGTGCATCATTTTGTTTCCTATGTGCTGTAAGTTTTGTTTTGTACTTCACCCTGTTTCTGTCCTCACCTCTTGAAGATGATGAAGGCCACGAGGCCAACCACGACTGCTGCCAGGATGGAGCAGTAGATGGGTATGAGTTTGTCGTTCAGACCATTGTAGAGTCGCTCCTGGGAATCACCGTTAGTGGTGGTGGTGGTTGTCGTGGTGCTATCTGTCGAACCCTCCGTTGGGATGCCTTCTGGGAAAGAGACATCAAAGGGGGGCATGGAGTAGGGTGTGAAAGGCACTGAAGGGTAGGTACCGGTAACTGTGAAGGAGAAAATGGCATGAAAATATACATTCTATGAGTTTCCTGAATATCTGACAACAAAGCAATATTGAAATAAATTATTATTAATAATAATTGACATTCACTGTACATTTAAAATAGGTTAAACAACATTCATTGGTCAATATGTTGTCTTTGACATTTAACTATTTATGTATTATTTTATGCATGGAGTTGTATGTACGGACTGGGTAAGCTGCAAACGAATTGCCCTTCTTTGGGATCAATAAAGTTGTCTGAATCTAAACTTAATTAATTTTTTTTGCTACTTGAAGCCAATGGAAATTAGCTAAAAACAGGTCACTGGCTTATGTTTGCCATTAAGTTGATATGGCAAACTTCTTAGCAAACAGTTGCCTATTTAAGCATTGGCCTCCACCAACTCTTGAGGTAAATATCTGGCCTTTTTGCTGCTAAATGCTCCACAGCAGCTCTGTATCTTTCACTAAAAGCAGCTGCAAGCACGTGGCTGTAAACAACAGTGATGAGAGCTGTGAGAATAAAGCAAAGCTACCGTACAGTAATGCAGTAAAGTAAAGTAAAAATGCTAAAAATAAATAAATAAATAAATAAAATAAAAAGCCCCATAGAACCGTGAGGAATCACAAAGTTGGGTGATAATTTTCCAGCAATGTCTTTCACATTACATATATTAAAATAATCAATTGTTTGTATAGAATAATTGATTATTGCAGCATTTGTTTTTGGAGCCAGGTGTTGAGGAAGTGATCTCACCAGCCCTTTGTAATCAACTCCTTACCCTCGCTTAAGGTTAAAGGCTTGAGGCTACATTAGCTAGCACTAGCATAACACACCCAAAGCTCCAACTGGACTGTTGGCTGTCACGTTGCATTGTTTTCTGTTGTGAGCCCTGCAGTTAAAGGAGTGTGATACTGCAGTGTAAATTGGTGGAGGACTCTTAACATCAAAAGCACACTACAAATTCAAGCATTGGTTACTATGCATACTGAGTTTTGGAGTGGTTACAGTGTTTTGCCCTTTAAAAGTACCCACTTCATAAAAACAGTTAATAGTAGTATGGTGTAAGAACAGGTTCATTCTCATATTAAGATTACAAGAATTTCATATCTAATTTAATCACAGAAGATTTTTTTCCACAAATACTTTAAAATGGCAGCTGTCCGAGATTAAAGTCCTGCAGGCCAAAGGCTGCCCCGCCATCAGTAACAGCAGATGACATCCCGTAGATTCTTTGATACCCTGTGGGTCAGGATCCAAGGTATCCAAGATTTAAATATGGCTACAAATATAAGACAGATCATCCATCTTCAAGATCCTATCACTTCTTTGCTTCTATCCACAATAGTCAATTAAACCAGGTCGCTCAAACACATACAACAAGCACACCAACACACCCACACACACACACACATTACATCCCACATCACTTGGTCATTTTCCCTCCTCCCCAGGGAGCCATTAACAAGGGTAAGAGCAAGTTTGTCCATCCAGTCCTCCCCTCTTTTCTCCAACCATTAACACTAAGCAGACATGTTCGCCCCTCACCGCGGATGTGGAAACCTATCCTCGCCTGTCACTTACATACAGTTATTCACATCATCAACAGGAAATCATCCTGTTGGTTTCCAAGGGATTTACATACCTCAGGAGAGCTGCTGCATGCAAGGCCATTTCTCACTAATGAGGCAAGAACATTTTTAAAGAGAGCTTATTTAGATGGATGCATGAGCTGATGTGGGGCTTTAAGATGAAGGGATTTTTCAGGATGTGATGAGTGCTTTTTACAGCAACACCAATATAATGAACATCCTATTGATGAACTTATTATGCCCAATGTCCAAGATTCATAATTCTTGCCCTGCAAAGCCATTGTTGTTTTTGTGTTTGTTGTTTTTGTCTACGTTTATGTCATATTCATATCTGAAATCTAACAGATGTTGCCCTGCAGGTTAACTTCACTGTTTTATTTGACACTTGTGAAGTAAATTTGTTTTGTGTGCAGTATATTCACAACTGTCAATGATTGCCTGTATGTCTTGCTACTAATTTGTAAGCATCCCTCTTTACCCAGCTTTATGCTTTGACTGCCAGGCCAGTGAATCCTCCTCGTGATGGGTTCAATGAGCCACTTGCTCCTGTTAAGTGACCTTCAGGTACTTTCAGCTCACTCAGTAGAGCACAACTTACTTGTGACCAGACCACTCCTCTATTCACACCTTCTCCCTCCTACCTGTGCTGACTCTACTTATTCAGCTCTAAAGTCAAAGTCAACTTTAAATTTAAAGGGTACCTCCACTGATTTTAGCTAGGCCAGTTTATTTGTATAGCACCTTTTGAGAGCATGTGTGCAAGTGCTTCCCAATAAAAGATAAAACAGCAAATAAAACAAGAAGGTCTGTTTACAACAGGTCTTGGGGAGTACAAAAAGTATAAAAAGTTGTATAAAGACTTTTGTGGATCCAGAGGTGTCGAGCTTGCTTCTCACCTCTGCTGAAGACTAGCAGATAAAGGCTACTTTAGTTGCTATACTAGCATAAAACACCTCAATCTCCAATTGAACAGGTTTTGACAAATAAGAGGACTAATCGTTTCTTCTTAAACCATTAATCATGAGTGGAGTACTCTTGGTTAAAATACCAATATACTGGGCTAATAGCTGTGAATAAAGAGCCTAAGAAACACAAAACCAAACAACCAGGCTGATGATGCACTGCAGCATATCAAATTCCCGTCCTCTTCAACAGATACATAGATACACACCACCATCACCACCATGGCTTGTCTTTTTCTACCCAACTGTTTCTGACCCCATCATTATACAGACACACACACTCGAAACCAGACACCATTCATTGATAGAAATCTTCTTTGTCCAGCACAAATGTCCCCTCCCCATCTCTTTACCCTTCAATCCACTTCAATCCTCTCTCTATCCATTTTACCATTGAATACACTTGTGCTCTCCTGTCAGGCATTTTCTTTTATGTCCCCAGCCATATAGTCATTTGGACAGAACTTTTTTTCTCTCTCCCCTCCGGTGGGGTGGGGTTGACGTCTGTTAATTTTTGGTTTTAAACAGATTACATTCATAAATGACACTTATTAGGAAGCTTTTATTGGATAAAGTAAATTAACAAATTTTTGTCAACTTGAATAACTTTATCTACATGTCTCTCCTCTGCTCTGCTCTGCTCCATATACACTGATCAGCCACAACATTAAAACCACTGACGGATTAAGTGAATGACATTGATCATGGCTACAGTACAAAGTTCTAGTGGGAAACCCTGGGTCCTGGTATTCCTGTGGATGTTCTTTGACCCATAAAACCCACCCAAACATTGTTTCAGACAAAGTAAACCCCCTCACGCAAACAGCACTCCATGGATCGTAATTCTTCAGGCACGTCCCATGTAGCTCAATCAGATTTGGATCTGGGGCATTTTGAG
>JBBPCS010004548.1:0-11227 GCA_037974645.1 Hollardia meadi | reverse complement strand
TGAAACAAAACACACCTGTCAGTCACATGTTCCAGTAATTTTGCTCACATGAAAAATGGGTGGGTTCAAACAAAATGAGCTATCTCTGCTCCCGCCAAGCTGCAGCTGTTCCTGGTTCTACCTGCTCCCCAGCCTCCTGCCTGGCCCCGGAGAGGTTCCGCCTTGGTCGCCGGCCTCCTGCCCAACCCCCGGAGGGGTTCCGCCTTCGATCTTCAAGGAAGTTTAACCCCTCTGCCCTCCCCCCAGACTGTCCACCTGAGGCCTCTGATTCTCCTGCTCTCGAGCCCCTGGGCTGTCCACCCACATTTTTTGACTGACTGTTTTTGGCAGCATATGTTGTTTCAAAACCTGTATGTACCTTTCAGCATTAATGGTGCCATCACAGATGTGCAAGTTACCCATGTCATGGGCACTAACACAACCCCATACCATCACAGATGTTGGCTTTTGAACTTTGCAATGGTATTTGAGTGGCCTCCTTCAAATTCAAACTTGATTGTGTTAAATACTGCAAATATTATGTGCTAACCACAGTAGGGCCAGATAGTTAAATATTATGGTCTGTGTACATAAACACACTGAATGTAATCAGCAATTAAAAAGCCAGCTGATAAAGAGAGAAGTTAGAGTATAGACATATTCTAGTTGACTTGAGTCTATTTTACTCGTAAATTAGGCTTGTTGCATTCATAAGCACAATATGCCCTTGTATGTTTAGAAGAGCATATTATGATCATATCTGAGAGATTGCAATTCCATTTTGCAACTTATATAAATCTCCAAGATCATATGGGCTGGACAAAATCTGGATGACCTTAAAGCCAAAAGCAAGAAGATTGCCAATATGATACGTTTCCAGCATCCATGTCTCCTGCAGAAAAAAACACCTCTCATCACCTGTTGAGATTTGTCAGAGCAACCGAGCAGCAGGAGCTTGGCCTCTTACTGATGTAAAGCACAGCTTATACATACTGTGTAACTATAGCAGCTATGAATAATTCAGATCAGAATTTCAATCTGTGTTGAGCTCTGGAATAGGCTATGGCCTATTGATACAAGTTAAACCAGAGGTTTTCAAAGTCAGGGGCCGGAATGCCCAGGGGGCCACCTAACGGTTTCAGAGGAGACTCAGTGAATGGAAGTGAAAAAGAAAAAATACGGTAGTTATTAGATTAGTTATCAATAGGAGATCACACAGAATAGCTTAAATGTGTGCAATTTGGTTAAAAGATAGTTCAGATACAATAGTTTGGGGGAATTTTACCATTTTTCACACTTCCCCAGAGGCAGAAACTAATAAATACCTTAGGGAAGGCCTTGAATGTATTTGGTGGAATATAAAGTTATGTTATAGTAAATTTTGCTTTCTTGGATCAATTGTTTAGCGGTAAATTTGATCAAATAACATAATCACGATCCCATAGACATCTAGGAATTGAGCAGATCTATGCAAATGAACTGGGGGGAGGGGGTGACTTTTTCAAAACTTTGTCTGAAGGGAGGCCTACAGTCTCAGACTTTGAAAGCCCTTGAGATAAACAGGACCTTTGCTAGCTTGAACGAATCTTTCTATGGCCACAGAGGGACTATGTGGTATAACACTGGCTAATTGTCAATGGAAATTATATTTTTAGCTTGCTTGCCACTGAATGCTAGATATCAAGCTAACATTTGGGCTAGCCTGTAGTTGGGACTGTCATCATAAATCCATTAGTTGCTGTGTAGTTTGTAGCTGTCCACTGTCTGATTCCTATAAAAAAAACTGGCGCATAACGCAAAATCGTTCCCTGATTATATCTACTTACACAATTCAAATTAGCCTCAGCTGTCGCCACGTGCTTGCTCATGGGGGAAATGTTGGGTCTCTGTAAATTAATAATTAACAACTAATAATAAAGAGTGTGCTCTAGACCTACTCAACATGTTAAGTGTCATGAGATAACTTGTTGTGAATTGCCGCTATATAAATAAAATTTGATTTGATTTGTCTGACCGCTATGGAAGCGCATTGCATTCACCAAAGAAAAAAAAAAATTAGACACCTTAAATTGTAATCATGAGTTAGTATCTCATAATTACGAAAAAATATCTCATAATTACGAGAAAATGTCTCATAATTATGAGACAATATCTTGTAATTATGAGATCAGGATCACGCTTCCATATGCTGGCCACTGCTCAGTAGAACCACTGCACATTTTAATGGACATTTTGAGTAGACATAAGTTTAATAGATGATGCTTTTAACAACTGTGCTTTTTGCTTGGCAAATGGACTTATGTACTTACATTTACATATAGTGCCTTTCAAGTCTACCGACTCCTCAAAGCGCTTTCACACACATTCATAAACTGGTGGCAGAGACTACCATCTAAGGTGCCACCTGCTCATTAGGAGAGGTAACCATTCACACATACACTCACACAGCGATGGCTATGCCTTCGGGGGCAGTTTGGGGTTCAGTATCTTGCCCAAGGACACTTCGACACGCTGACTGCAGGGGTCGGGGATCGAACCACCGATCCACTGATCAGAGGACGACCACTCTACCTTCTGAGACATGGTCGCCCCTATTGTGTCCTCTCTGTGGCTCTGTGATGGTAGGCTTAAGTCAAAATATTGAGAACGTTTCTCATTATTTTGAGACACTAAGTCATCATTTTGAGATACTAAGTCAAAAATATTAAGAAAGTTTCTCATTATTCTGAGATACTATAAGTCATTATTTTGAGATAGTAAGTCAAAATATTGAGAAATGTTATTATTTTGAGATAGCAAGTAATTATTTTGAGAAAGTGTCTCATTATGACTTATAAAATCTTGTTTTTTAATTTTGTTAAAATATAATTTCTTGAAAAACTGTCATTGCGTAAAGAACACAGTACCATATTCATAAACTCCTGATGAAAACACTTTTATGCAATAAGAACAATGGGATCTGCAATTATATTTATCACTGTCCCTTTAAAAACAAAGTGAAGCTGTGCTGCAAATCCTTGTATAGAAACTACTATTTATAAATAAATGAAGCACAATATTTTTTTATAATCCTATATGGTTATGGAAAATGTCAGGTTTTGTTATCGTCAAATATTCAGGACGTAATGCAATTTTTGTTTTTTTTTCTTGGTCACTAAACATAATCTTTAAAAAACTAATTTAATTTCCATGAGTTGATATAGTCTGGAGAAAAAGTATGTATTTATTTGCTGCTTTCACATTAGTGATACATAAACACTCACTGACTCACCTATTCAGATACATAGTTCTAGATACCTAGTTCGAGGCTAACATTACATTATCTGAAACAAATAATTGCATTCAGTATTATAATATGTTTATTCAATTCATCCAAATAATTGTGCATTTTTTCAAAAATATAACAAGATCCAATGGCTCATAAGCCTTCAATAAACTTTAGAATGCTGGTTGGATCTTCTAGACATAATTGGTAAACTTCAACTTCATCTGTTTTCTTTCATAGATTCAAATTTTCAGGGCAATCCACATATCTTTCAAAAGCTTAATTCTGGCTTAATTTAGACCCCAAAACCATGATGTTTTTGTCTTTTGATGTTTGATAAGTACATTGTCCTGCTGGAACACCCAGGAGCATCTTCCTCCTTCGTAAATTTGCCCACTTTCTGCAATGCAGAAAGGCAGCAAACCAGCATAATGCCACCACAACAATGCTTGTCAGTATGTACAGTGTTCTTAAGGTTTAACATCTTGCCTTTTTACCTTTTCTCCTCCAAACATACCTATTGTTATTGTGGCCAAATTTAAGAAAGAAACCACCATGCCCCTGACAAGTGTTTTGTAAACTTTTGACCTATAAATATATATTACACATGCCATTATACAAATTGAAGTGGCCACATTACCATAATAAGGTTGTGCACAGAGGAAACCCAGCTCTGCCAATGAAGAAGTTGTGAATGATCCCATGCTGATAAAATGTTATCATTTGATGGTGATTTTCCTTGTTTTTGCAGGTGAAGGGGCCAATGGATCACAGTCACTTTGACAAGTTTCCTCCTGACACAGAGGAGCCTCCTGATGAGCTGTCTGGCTGGGATAAAGACTTCTGAGGACTCTGATCATACTGAATCTAAGCACCACCACCTCTGGCTCTTCACTCACAGCAGCTTCTTGTGCTTTACATGGAACACATCACAGTGATAACAGAGACTGAACAAGTAACATACGGTGAAAAAAGTAGTTTAATGTTCGCCCTGTCAGATTTACAGACTTTTTTGAATATAATTTTATAACCCATAACCCAAACACAGAAGTACTTCCTTGTTTTTTCACAGTATTTTACAAGATATATATCATTAGAAGGCTATGGTGGGCCCAAGCCAAGTCAAGGCAAATTTTATTTATATAGCGCCAATTCACATATCTCATGACACTTAACATGTAGAGTAGTTAATTTACAGAAGTATTAATTTACAAATACATTATTTGTATGTGCTCTTTGAAAGGAGAGTTAAGTAACCAATCAGGATTTTCACCTGGATTCACCAACAGAGAATCCAGGCCACCGCTGCACAAGTCAAGCACATTAAACTACATCATAATTCACTATAACATATTGTTTTGTTTGATCTTTATATATTTATCAGATAAACAAACACAGATAAATCTTACAGTCCACCTTTTGGTTACAAACCTATGGCTTCAGCTCCTTCTGACTCACCTTTTCCCAAATACCAATGAGGGCCCTGAAAGTATGTGGAACTTATACATTCATATCACATCCGAAGCAGTGTGAACTTTTAGCTCCAGGTCCCTAAAACAGTGGTAAAAAAAAAAGCAGAAGCTATAACAGTGGCTACATGTTCATTATGTTTCATCACGGTCACGCAGTGCAAAAAGGATAATGGTGCATTTTGTAAAATATAGCCAGAATTTGAAGGTACCTCCAAAACTAAAGTGGGCAGTGTATCACCCGAGTAACCGCCAACTGCTGTCACTATACAGTCTGCTGTAGTTCTCTTGGGCTGTAATTATCTTTGGCTGTGACTGTAGCTATAGCAACTGTTAGCTCAGTTAGCAGTGGAGCTTGCAGCCCTACAGCTGAATGAAGTCTGACTAGGGAGTCACCGCGGGCAGCGGGGCTCAGCTCAACTAGGCTCTGCAGCCTGAACAAAGCTGGAAACCAAACTGGGAACAGACACAGTCTCTGAGACCGGTGGAGGCCAGTTTGATGATAGGAGATACAGTACTAAGGTGATTTACAGCGGCTCTGATGAGGACTATGATTTCAGGATGACTGAGCATGACAAGCAGGGACAGGAGAGAGGTGAAGCGGTAGAACAGCGAGATAGAGTCGGGCATCAGCAGTGGATGAAAATGGCTTGTAGATATGGAATATTTTCATATCTTACGTAATGAATTGAGTTGCTTCAAGCAAATCAGAGGTCATTGTGGAAAGACAAAGTGAGTTTTATGTCATTTATGTCTTATTTGTATGAAGTATATTTTACTATGAGTTAACTTGTTCAGTAAAAGAGAGAAACTTGAATTCAGAAGGTGTATCAGTTGTATTTTTGTATAAGAATATTTCCTTTCTTGTTTTGTTTACTTATTAGACTAAATGCTAAGAACTTGTGAAACTTAGCAAACTCGCCACTCATATACATCTTCCAGCCAAAACTACTGGGGTCTATGTGACTATCTCTGCAACGCAATACATAGATATATTTGACATAACGTCATCACTATTGTTTCTTCACATTCTGTTGATAATGTTAGATCAGTTTTTGAACATTTTAAACTAAAATTATGGCCATATCTTACAAATTGCACCTTCAGTGTGGCAACACAATACTTTATCAGTGTCGAGTCAAGTTTTGATTTTCACTATGATTTATGGCTCTGTTCTTGACAGTAACTTGCTACTGCAAATGTAGACAATTTCTATTCCATACTCCTTTAAATTAATTGCATCTAACCCAATGCATTTTAACCACTTCCCCGCCCATTCAGAAGCTTTATTTAATAAAGTGACTTTGACCTTAACCCTGTTGATTATGCCAGTTCATGTAGCCTGGAATTACTGCCCAGGTTTGTTAAGCGATTTATATAAGTCTGGTGTTGTACTTGATGACTATTTCCTGTTGGAGGAACAATCAACCAATTAGGGCTTAGAAAGCAGGATTAACTCATTCAGTATTTCTCATTCTTTTTTAAATGTGTGTCTTGCGAGGTCCTTAACATTATGGAAGTGGAATACTAAGTCCCACTTCCTTGTAGGGAAGTTGAAGTTGAGGACATTTTTGATAATTATTCATTACTTAAACATATAACATGTAACATTTATGCATTAAAATGTCTAAAAATGCCTAGACCTTTGTTATATTTTGGAGAGTTGTGTACTTACATATCTTAAGTTCGTACATTTTCATCAGCAATGGTTGCGCTATTGCTGGACACCAAGGCAGAGGACTCAAATGCATGACTCCATGTACACAGGGATAGGTTTAAAAGTAGTTTCAACTTTACTTGCCAAAAAACAGGCTCGGCCAGTCAGCAGAGGCAGACAAATTCAAAATCGAATCCTTTGTGTTTGACTACTAATGTTTTCATTTATTTATGTAGTTTGAGAGGGACAGGTCTACTCAGCTGATCGCCTGAATAGCATTTTAATAGATTTCCCTGTCATAATTAAAACAATTGGACATGAGAACAAACTAATATATGGGTCTAAACATTTCAGTAAATCAGAATGAGATTAGTGTTTCTGGGACTTCCTGTACAGACTGAAGGCTGCTGATGACTGAGGCAACAATGCTGAATACCTTGAGATTTGGTTAAAAACTCTTTAAAAAAAACAAAAAAAACTTTCAAGTTCAGGTTAATTACTGTAATAAATAAAATAACCTTTTCCCTGCTTACCATGTTATGTGCTGCAGTGAGTGCAGTAACCCAGTGGGTGAACACATTTGCTCATGAATTCCTCATGGCAATGGATCCTGGCAAACAGTCTGCTCATTGTTTTCCTCCCAGAGTCAGTCAGTCTCTTCAACAGTTCAGTCTGTTCAAAGCTGGAATTCTGCCACAGACGTCTCTGAGTGTTTGTTGGGATTCACTGGGTCATTGGGTCATTCCCACAGTACTGAGGGTGGTATTGTTAATATCTGATAGGGAAATCTGTTTTTATTCAGATCAGTCAAAGCTGAATTACTTTAATATCCTGTATTTTGCTGATAAAGGAAAAAAAGGTTGATCACAGAACTCCAGTCAGCATCAGCATCAATAGGCATAGACAAGTTAACATAATACAATTTGTTCAAAAAAATTTTTATTTATAGTATTTCTTCAGTTATCTAATTTTTAAAAATTTACATACATTTTATAGTAAATTCTGTAGCATGCACTGTGTTAAACAGTGCAAAGAACAATAAGCAACAATGAGCAATAGTACATTCATACACTTCTCATAGGGAGGTTTTGGGTCTCTTTTGTCACCACTGCTTTACAATGGGCCAATTGTCAATTTCATATTACAAACTTAAAAAGGCATTCCATCAACTTTACACATGTATCAGAATCAGAAAGATCTTTATTGTCATTATACACAGGTACATTTAAATTATGAATGGCTTTCTCTCAAGTCAAACATAAACAAATATAAAGGTGTAAAAGTATAAAAAATATGAGGGATATAAAAAAGCAGTAAAAACAATAATAGCAGGAATCTACTAAGACTAAAATACGGGATACAAATGGTGCAAATTGGTTGATGCAGTTGCAGTCCCTGAGGGTGGGGCGTGTGTTAATCATGGTCCTTGTTGTGTGTGTGTTTATGTGAACTGCACAGTCACTGAAGGTGTGTTTGTGTGTGTTTTACAGTTCTTGTTGTGTGGGAGTGTGCTCACTGTTCTTAGTTTGGGCAGGGGGGAGTGGTGGAGGGGAGTGAAGAAGGGATGTGATGGAGGTCACAGCTCTGGGATAGAAGGTGTTCCTCAGTCTGTTGGTGCTGGATCTTATCGTCCTGAACCCTTTGCCGGACAGCGGAGGTTCAAACAGGGAATGTGTTGTCCTTGAAAATGCTGCTTGCCTTCTTCCTCATTTGGCCAGCATAAATGGTGTCCAGGTTTGGGAGCCCCAATCCAATCATGCGCTGGGCCGCCTTCACCACACGGTGCAGGTCTTTGCGCTCGGCAGCTGTGCAGCTGGCATACCACACAGTGGCACAGTTGGTGAGTTGGATGCTCTCAATAGTGCTCCTGTAGAAGTTGAGCAGTCTGTTGGGTCTGTTTCAGCTTCCTGAGGAAGAACAGTCTTTGTTGGGCCTTTTTGACCAGCTGTGAGGTATTGTAGGTCCATGTCAGCTGTTTTGACACATTGACAAGGAACTTTAGGTCGTCCACCCTTTCCACTGCTTCTCCATGTATGTGGAGGGGGAGGTGGTCTTTTCCTTTTGTTCTCCTGAAGTCAATAATCATCTCCTTTGTCTTAGAGGTGTTAATGACCAGGTTATTGTCCCTACACCACTCAGCCAGATGGTCCACCTCAAGCCTGTATATGCTGTCTCCTCATTGTCTGAAATCAGTCCAGAAACTGTTGTATCATCTGCGAATTTGATAATGGAGTTGGAGGTGTAGATGGGGGTGCAGTCATGCGTGAAAAGTGTGAAGATTATGAGGCTCAGCACACAGCCCTGTCGGGTTCCTGTGTTTAGGATGAGGGTGGAGGAGGTGTGGTTGCTGATTCTCACTTGCTGTGGATGGTTTGTGAGAAAATCCATGATCCATGAGCACAGTGAGGAATCAAGGCCCAGGATGTCGAGTTTACTGGCTAGTGTGTGGGGGATGACGGTGTTAAATGCGGAGCATGCTTATCCAGATCCGGTGGGATGATGCACCTGATGTGTGAGAGCACCAGCTTCTCAAAGCACTTCATGACTATGGGTGTTAATGCCACTGGTCGATAGTCATTCAAGCACTTTACAGATTACTTTTTAGGCACTGGGATAATGGTGGAGGATTTGAGGCACATCGGAACAGTAGCATGTTGAAATGAGAGGTTGAATATTTTACAAAACACCTCTGTAAGCTGCTCTGCACATGCTTTCAGTACCCGGCCTGGCACTCCATCTGGACCTGCTGCCTTATTTCCATTAACCTTCTTTAGCGTAGCTCTCACCTGGTGGTGCTGTATAACCAGTGTCGACTCTCCGGCAGGTGGGTTGATGAGTGGGGCAGACTCCCCTCTCTGCACCTTACCATCAGGAGCTCTAAGTCTGGGCAGTAAACTTTATAAAGCATGACCGAGGCTGTGCACCAGCTGTCGTGCACTGCCGCCGCCGTCTTGGCACTGTAGGTTAGGTTACTAGTCATGCTCAGTATCACTCAGCCTTTGAAAACAGTTGTATGATGTCATCAGTATCACATTTGTGCAAGAAACTTGAGGAAGGGTTGGATCTAGATGTAGACACTGAAGCAGAACTGGTACAGTGTAGTGACATTTATTCAGTACAAGAAAATAAAAGGCTTACTGGGTGTCGAGGCAGACAGGGGTCAAAACCAAAATATCAGTCCAACTCAGGCAAACAGAAGGGTATATTACGAAGCAAGTTTAACATAGCCAGGCTTTCTTTATGGGAGCTGGCTTGACAACCCCTCATGCCCCAGTCAGAGATGATGAGGATCACAAACGTGGTTTTCAACTTTCTTTGTTAACTCAGGGTTTCTGCTTCAAGCTGTGCTCGTTCCCATAAAAAGGGGCGTTTGGTGCATCATTTGACTCTTCTTCTGCAGAAAATGGACCAATTGCGTTCCGCTTACTTCAGTCAAGAGGAACAGGTTGTTGTAATGGAGAGCTATGAAGAATATTTGAAAAAATATATATTACGGCTAAAAGCAACACTGTTGCTGCAAGTAAAGCACGAGAGAAATGCCGGCAGAAAGTTGCTGATCGTGTAAATTCGCAATGTTCCATTTCACCACTAAATGCCCCCTTATGCCTGCAGGTTGATTTCTAATGTGACAATTGCACATTGTAGAGCTCTTAAACTTTAAACTTGATACAGCAGATTTAAATATTATACTGTATTTAGGTCTGACACTGTCCCATAATTAAGGATACATGAAAATCACTTTAGCTTTTGGCCAAATCAAAGTGAAATTAATCTTGTTGTTTGAATATTATCTGTGATAAATACAAATAGATCAAATAAAATAAAATCACTTTTCATAATCTGTTCTTTTTGCTGTACTACCAACAGTGTAAAACAGCAAACCAGAACAGAGCATAAAACCATTATCGAACGTGGTCTATAGCTGCTGTGCATCCATCATTCATTTTCTGTATGGAGGATATGCTGTGTCACATTTAAAGTCTTAACAAAGCAAACAGGAAAAAAAAAAATTCTGCACCAGCAACTGAATGTGTGTAAGTTACCATGTCAAAAAACAATGCAATGTGTAGCCTATTATTTGCTCTGCTGTAATAACACCCCTTGGTTTGGTTGCATTACTGTATGTACTGTACTTTAATGTACAGCTCAGCAAGTTTATATATAACTTATTTCCTCAGCTGAAAATCTATACCTAACAGGAATATAGTCAGGAACGGAATAAGTAAAAGGGCAGCACTGTTAATAGACAATTTTAATCCGAAATTGTGAACATAACCTCTGGACCAGGTTATGTCTTCATCATATTTACCATGTTGATCAATCCAGGTTAAAAGAGAGCCACTTTTGTGACACTGAAAACTCTAAAATCCAAAGAAACAGGCAAGGTTCAGAACAGAAGGGCAAACACAGGAAACTCTAGGATGTGGCACACAATGGAAAATGACGAAAGACAACGAGGAACACACAGACTTAAATACACAAAGAAAGGAGGGTTAACATGGGAGGGTGATTGTCTGCCCAGCCCTGGAACAGGTGAACCAGGGCCAAGCAGACAATCACAGTGGCAGGGAAAGAACAAAGACAGGAAATGTGAAGCAGGATGAGACACATGAGGATAGAATAAAACAGGAAATAAGGCAACAAAATCCCACACCATGACAAGCTTTATCATGTTGAAGAAAATGACTACGACATAGTGATCAGGGTTATCTCAGCTTGGGCTTGGACACCACTGAAGCGAGGGGGGTTGTTCAAAAACTAACTTACGAAATGGGCCGCACTCAGATGTGTCAGAACTGAGGCTTTCCCGCCTGCAACGGCACGTTCATTAATCTACCGCCTGTAGCACTCACGGAT
>JBBPCS010004547.1:0-11229 GCA_037974645.1 Hollardia meadi | reverse complement strand
TCTGGCCAGATTGTACTGTAATGGGTTATGGTAGAACCCAATAGCAGCACAACACACCACAGATTGAATTGGTAATGGCTTTTATTGAACACAATGTTAGTAGTCTTAGCAGTCAGGTGTGGCTCCAAGAACCCAGAAATTCTGGAGATTACAGAGATAATCAGGGCGTAGCAGTCCCTGGGGTTATCGATCACACAGGTGAATAGATCTTGAAGGATCACACTGAGGAGATGTAGCAGGGGAAGACCAAACAGCCATGGGAACAGGCAGACAGAAACCAGGGAGGGCAAAGACTGTTTTTGTGGTCGGGGGCTGAAGGCAGTTAGGTTTTCCAGGGCGGAGACGAGGCAGGAGAGTCAGAGACAGGCAGAGTTGGCAATGGGAGATCAGTCCGGGGATATTCGCTGGAGAGTCTTGCATGAGAGCTGAGAACAATCTGGCAGTGAGAAAGAGTTGAGCAGGTTTAAATAGGACCGAGTTTAAATAGGCGGGCTGATTGCAGATCCGGGGCAGCTGAGGAACCAGGTGAGTAGTATTGCCTTGATTAAGTGGGCGTGACTGACAGGTAGAGTGGAGCAGAGGTGAGGTGAGTGGAAAATTACTGGGAGCCGGAGGAAGGTCATCTGTGGATGACCAGATGAGTCAACATTGAAAAACTATATTAAATTCTTGCATTACTTCCTAGTATCTGCCAGACTTCACATTTAAAAATACTGAATATTGAATCTCTCAATGGGGCAAAATCATAATTTAGCCATATGCAACCAGTGCAAACATCCTTGTTTACTATTACACTCACATTTACCTCTAAATGTTATTGCTTTCTCTAAGAGCTATGCTAATGTCAAAATGTATTCTCCTTCTCCTATCCTAATATCCTAATGCGAAAAGAGTTTAACAGCCTAGAAAGTGATGTATCACATTCTATCGATTGTTCATGATCACAAAATCAAAATCAAGTGTCACAGAGATGGAAAGCAACAATGATACAGTAAATGAGAAGGAGTTCATTTGTTCAATATCAGTTAAAGAAAAGTTGAAATCCATAACATAGCTGAGGGGACTTGACATGAGATTTGAACTATAACTAAGATGACAACTTTTTCAGCACTTTCAGCTGGAAAGATTAGCAGCTCTTCAGAGCAAAAGGACACCTAAAGACAACAAGTTCAACCACACTACTTGTGTCAGTCTTAAGATCAAACAATACTCCCCATGCAAATGGGAAAAATATAACAATTTAACAAAAATTAATTTTGGTTTTCTTCGAATGTTTTATATATAAGAGCACCACCATACTGCATCCACAGCTACATCATCAATACCATCCTTCTGCAACAGTTTCTGTCTAATAGAAGACATCACCTCCACATTACTTGAGTTAGCATTTCAGAAAAATATAGAATAACTTCCACGACACAAACACAGCATTAGGTATGCTTATAATGAACTCTTACACGACCAATGTATAGGATTTAGGGGAATCTATTGGCAGAAATGAAATATAATATTATTAATTATGTTTTCATTAGTGTTTAATCACCTAAAACTAGAATCTTGCGTTTTTCGTTACCATAGAATGAACCCTTTTTTATCTACAGTGGGAGCCAGTGGTCTTCCACCTCGCCTTACACCAGGACCCCATCCATTAATCAAGCTCCTGCAGTATATATACGCTCTACACTTCGGTCTTTGTCAGATCATCAGATCAGATCAATTTGCCAATGTGGTACTAATATTCAAGAACTCAGCGATGCACCTCTGTATGATTAGCCACTTTGTAAGTATATCTCTCCAGTTTCTCATTCTGTTTGACTGTGTTTACCTGTGTCTCAGGTTCATTATCTATCTGTGTTCTTTACCTGCCTCACCCAGCGTCTTGCCAGCCTGCGCACCCACCATAATTCTGGCTCAGCTATTCAAACCTCCACCTGTACAACTTCTCAATCAAACATGCATTTGAACTGATGCGAGCCATGTGTCTGATTCCTGCTTTTGGGCCCAAAATTAGCTTAACTTAACAAGTAGCCTAACACTGACAAAGCCAGCACTGGCTCTAGAAAGGGCCAGGTATTATAGAATTTTAGCAAGGCAGATGTCTTTAACAATTAATACTATGAATTGGCAAACCAATTCCCCCCACGATCTGAGGTTCAAAAGTTATCAGGTGATTGACTTGAATACAAACTTCACACTTTAGGTTCTCATGAATGCTGAGAGCATTGAGAGGAAAACAAACAGACACCTGCGGAGATGGTTTGGAATTTCCCCAAGCTTTTCTTCAGTGGGCTCTACATCTGATCCAGGCAACTACAGCTGCCCCTGGCATCAGTCATGGAGGGATTCAAGGATGCATAATACAGACTCTTACTAAGTCTGAGAGACTCCAACAACATCCTGGTATAACAAATAGATCTGGGCTCAAGTGCGAAACCAACACGGCTGGAGAGCAGGCAGTGAATTCTCTGAAGCTGCGAGACATTGTCAGCAACCGCTGTGTTGCGCGGTAAGGCATCAGCTCTGCACACTTCCAGCAGTGGAGAAATGCAAGTGCAGGAAACAGGTAAGACGAGATTTAGTCAGAAGTATGGAACCGTGAGGAAGAGAAACATCTAAAGGCAGTGGAAGAGGGGTCACAGGGACAATGGATGAAATCGGATCTGCCTAAGCACAAGATCACATGGGCAGAGGAGTGGAGACTGGAGCCCTTCCATATTTCTTTCCTCTCGCAATCCATGTATGACGCAATCACATCTGCACCCATGGGGCTGAGAGAGGACACTCACTGCAAGCTCTGTGGTCAATACGGGACACTGACACACACATCCAGACACAAAACATCTCTAATTCAAGGATGGTATAGGTGGCACAATGATATGGTGCTTCTGTCTCTTGCTGACACACTAGAGCAGGGGAGATGCAAGAGACCAGCCAGCATGAACATGAGGCAGGCTATCACTTTCATCAAGGAGGGAGCCAGATCTTTCTAAACCAAAAGACCAAAGGCCAATCTGCTGCAAACTGCCAGGGAACCCTCCATCTGGACATTGTACTGTGGTCCGCCAAAGGCCAAAAAATCATTCTGGTTGAACTTGTGCTGAACAGTGTTGTGGGAGGAAGAACCCCATAAGAGAAAGGCCTTGAAGTACCTTGAAGTAGTTCAGGAATGCAAAGACAAGGGATTGCAAGTATGGTTGTTGCCTGCCGAGATTGGCTGCAGGGGCTTTGGTTTGGCTGGCCAAATCAGCAAGGCCTCCTGGAGGAAAGGAAGGAACAAGCAGCTCACAGGATGTAGGAGGAGGCAGAGAAAGCCTTTTGCTGGATATGGCATAGGTAAGAGGAAAGAAGTTGGAAGCCTGGAGCAAATGGGTAGTGAACACCAGGAGTTTACACCACTGCTTGCCCAACAACTGGAGAATGTCATGGTAAAGGGTTGAAACACTTAGTGAAAATTAAGTACAACCTGATGACATCTTCTCCTGGCCAAAGGGTACAGTTACCTCATAATGTAACTGAAATATGCACCCTAATAGGTCTATGTTACAAGTAAAGTGACGGGGCAAAACCAAAGGATTATTCTTTTATAGTCATCATACATGCATCCATCCATCCATGACCACAATCAATAGTCTCTATACATCAGTTATATAAAAGAACGACTTCCTAGTAGATGAATAAACACCCAAAGGGCTCTTAATTAAATAATGGCTCTTCTCTACTTGTCATTAAACTACCAAACATTAATCTCTCTTTACAATACCAACAGCAGGCATTAATCTGGCAGACATGATCCCATTATGTCGAGCACAATGAATAATGTGAAAAGGATTTGGGTGAATAAACACAAAGTACAAAGTGAAAAATGCATTTTTTCATCTGTCTGCTCTTGCTAAGGTATCCTGCAGTGACACATCTTGATATAAGGAACAACACCCAGAGTACACTTTCTCTTCATTTTGTTGACAGAAGCAGTTTATAACCACTTAAAAGGACATTTTGTTTATTGTTTTCTTTTATTCTTAGTTGTTATTTACTTGTATATTCGTTTATTTTTGTATCTTAACCTGTTCAGCACTTTGGTCAACTGTGGATGTTTTAAATGTGCTATACAAATAAACCTTGAATTGACTTGACATCAATGTGTGAGTATAAGTATTTTGGGATGAAGACAGGGAGACCAGCTGAGGAAAAGTCTCTGAGCTGACTTTTGTTTTCTGTGTCCTTTGACAGAGCAGCTTCTTCCTTTGCAGCATTCCTCTGGACAGAGCAGAAGGAACACTGCATACATTCCTGTCAAAGCTGATTAGAATATCCCCAGAGCTTTCCAAGCCCAGAGGACAACGTCGAGCATACTGTTAGTGGAGAAAATTAGCAAATCTTGGGTGACATACAATATAGTCTTTAAGTACGTATGATAGTAATAATAATCTGAAATTCATCATTTTGTATTACATTTGCAGTACTTACAATCAAGTAAGAGCTTAAACAAGAAGAGAGGAAAACCATTTAGGATTGACACAATTTCTGTGTCTTACTTGACATCTTGTCTGATGTCATTAAAATTATCCACCCAGTGAGTCAATGCAATGGTGTGTGTGTATATACCATAACACAATATCTTCTGTTGACTGTACATTGCAGCGATGCTATGGGGAACTGGGGAACATAGTGGTAATGCTTAAAAGCCGCATTCATTTCCAATACACATGTCAAGGCTTGCATTTAAAAAATCTGGGCAGAGTATTGAGAAGGAAAGAGACAGTAGAATAAAGAGTCTGAGTGAGAAATAAAAAATAATACTGAGAGTGAGAAATGAAACAGTAGGAAGTGGAAATATCATCTTTTTGGACATTCCCTTTCTCTGCACCACAATACATTACCAGACTCACCACAAAAGAGCAGGATCTTATAACGATTCCGATTCTCTGATCTTTCAGCTGAGAGATAATCATCATCCTACTCTCAATGGTCACTCTTAATGTTATCGCAGCTGCCCTTGGTGTGTGACTCTAATCTATAGCTCTGACCTCCATACCCGGGATAGTAACCCAGTTTCCATCATTCCTGCCAGCTGTGGCAAGACTCTCCCTCCCAGTTGCACCAGATGTCAGGGCTGAGCTGCATGGCTTGGCCCACTTTGGTTTAGGGTGGAATGGGTGGTCGACAGATAAACAATGCATCATAACGGGACGAGACCAGAGGAGGGAAGAGCTTCTGTCATAGTAAATCCATTGACGAGCAAGGTTAAGTTGTAGTCTGTGAGTGTGTGCGTGTCTATGCAGTATGTCTGTGTTCAACCACTACCTCACGCAATCTATTATAAGCTTTTGTTTCCTTCTACTTGAGCAGCTTGCAAACTGGCAGAAAATGTTGTATTTTTGTTTGTAGGGTTTTTCATCACTATAAGGTAAACACATCTACAGCTGTAACAACTTAATGAGGTTTATGAGTATCTTTGATACTTCAATGATTGTTTTACGCTTTTAATATCCTCGATGTTTATATTTTTCTCACATTCTGTCACATCTGGCTGGTGATTTGTCAATCAGTAGTCCAGTCTATGTAAATTGTGATTGCACATGTAAGTTAGACATTTTATTAAGTTTGTTTGAATTTTATTGGATGGTGAGGAGAAGGCTCGGGCAGTAAAAGCATGGCAGCTTTTGAGGTTTAGTTACTCTCCATATTTTTTAGATTTTCTTGTGTAGTAAAAGATTTAACACAACTCAGCTAGTGTAACATAAAAGCCTTTTGTCTGTAAAAAATATTTACTTTCACTTTAATGAAAGGATGACAGCCTATTCAGATTCCAATTTTACACCTGTCACAGACACAATTATAGCATCTTTAAATACCGTCTACCTTGACCAGTCATAGATAACAGATGGCTCGTTGTACCTCTGGAAAACCAACAAAAATAAAATAATATTTTCAACACATCTATATAAATTGTGTGAGCTGTGGATTAAAAGGTGCTGAATGTGTTAATACTACATCCTGATGCAATTGCATAAACTTCCCTTTGCAACACATTCAGCTGAGAGGTAACACATGATAAGAGTGACAAATACGTTCACAAGCACATTTACAGGGTCAACTTTATAGGAAACATCGTCCACTGAGAAAGACAGAGCCACCTCTAGGAGGAGGTGGGAGGAAGTGAAAGAAGAGTAGGTGGGGGAACAAAATGAACCGGTGCAGGTAGAGAGTGTTCAAGAGAGAATGACAGCCTGAGAGAATAATAAGAGGAATACAACTATGAATGAAAAACAGCAGACATGCGGAAGATGCATGCAGAGAACATTAAAAGGTGGAAACAGGAGAGCGCTGGATTTGTGGAGGAGGGAAAATGATGACAAGTAAAAGAAGCTTTTTTGGTATGGAGACAGAAACAGACAAACTCAATGAGATCAAAAAACAGGAAAGATCTCTCACACAACAAACATATCGGCATGCTGCAGAGAATTAGCAAGTTTTTCCCATGTTTGTCACCAGCGAATTTGGTGCTGAGCTGGGAGAGTCAAGTGTTGCTGACATTGTAGAGAGACAAGCTGGTTGCCCTTCTGCCAACCCAACCTGTCAACTGACTCGAAGCGAGTAAATGCCAGTCTGAGATCACGCTGACAGGCCTCACAAAACAGACAACAGCGCAGCTCTGATCAGAGCATCCATCAGAAACATGTTGATCCAGGCCTCCATTTGCTTGCTCAGCAAGTTCACAGAACAGAACCAGCCCAAAGAGATCACTTGTGATTTCTATAAGCATCACCATCTTCATTCCCTGATTGGGTCAGTAATGAGTAACCAAGCATGTTATTCATACTCATAACTACTATTACTACTACGACGACGACGACAACGACGACATAGATATTTTGTAGGTCCCATTGTGACTGCTGCAACATCATGATGATGCTGTGCTATACATCTAGTTATTATAAAGGCCAATACCAGTGCCATAGTTTAACTAGCTACTGACTAAGCATGCAAAAGCAAGACATTAATCATAGAATGACAAGCTCTCAGAGTAATCAGAATTTATCTGACTGGACTGCAATTCAATATACTCCCTTGCAGCTCAGTTTTATAAAAAACAAACCTGAGTTCATAAGACAAATATGGATATTTCTTCATGATATACTACATATGTATTTGACTTGATGGCGAGAATATTCAAAGGACCATTTGTGCCCTGTCTGCTGTATATGATTAATAACACCTGTTTATGAATCACTCCTTGCATATTGAAGAATGATAAACAACTTTAAACATTCATAGAAAATGAACTGTTTTCATGGGAGTGATATCCTGGACTCTGACACACACTAAAGAAGCACCAGGGCCAGCATGTCTAACATCTTGCAGCAATTTTTCCATAACTCCTAACACTTAGCAGTACTACTGCTTCATAAACCTGTAAGATAGTGTTTTCCAAATTTGAACTCAGAAGAAGTGTGAAAATAATAAGGCTTTTATCATCTCCGTTTTAAATGCACTCCTGTGTGTTGCAGCACCAGGGGAACATTAAAACTCCTACTATAATGAAAAAAGCTCACAGAGCCAGTAGTGGTATTAGCATTTTTGTCTTGTCGTATGCTGTACTTTCTCTCGCATACTAATGAGACAGAAGGGAGATTCTGTCCATACTTTTGAAGATTTTCCCCTTTTCCCTCCAATGTGGAGAATCCCTTTTGGACTGGGGATGTTGTAGGCTGCCATGTGTAATGAGATTGACTACTGTATGTGTGGCATAGCCTCTTATCAGTATTGTCTCTCCAGCAGCACCCCTCTCCGTCTGAGTCGTGATGCTGGAGCATAGATCTGGTCTGAACACCATCTTTTTAGATACTACTCTGTACATTGCATAAATACAGCATTTATTTAGATCATAAGATTTTTAAATGAATCATATTAATATAATGCTGTGAAAGCTTCACTCATTATGGAATTGCAAATGCAATTCTTGTGACATAATAACAGTATCAGTGGGAGCTGCAGTATAGAACAATGAATAGTGATTAAAGCTACACCTTTTGCATGTGATCCAGCACCACCTGCTCTGTAAAAGGTTAGGCACGCTGACCAGATGGGCTGGCATCACTCAGGACATCTATTCAACTACTTCAGATTTACAGAAAATATTTCTTTATTGAATGGTGAAGTTAAGCACTAACTGAACATCCCATTCAATAACTCTTGATTTTACATTACATTACATTACATTAAGCAGTTTGTCTGTGTGCCAACTAGTGTCACCAGTCACCACTACCCACCCTTTAGGATGGTGCTGATCAAAGGCCTCTACACTGGCAAACAATCCAACAAGGGATACACAATATTATTATCAGACCGATAATTAAATTATTAGCTCAAAAATATACAGCTGATAAAGCCAAAATTACTTTCACTGACTTAACGAGGACAGCATCTAAACACTCTAATACAGTAACTGGCAGTATGAATCTTGGATGGTTTGTGATCGACCAATAATCACATAGAAATCGCCTGGGTAGAGCCACACAGTGTAGACTAGAGAGCCAAACATGTTGTCTCCAGTGTGGACGTTTTATACAGTTTCAGATGAAGACAACACGATTGACATGATGAAGGTCAGATAGACCAAAATATAGTAAATAAATATTTCAGCAATAAGTGAGATGGTGTGCAGGAGTTGTTTTTGCTGTTTTCTAGTTACGTCCTCCTCCAACGCACATAACCTAAGAAGAATTGAATGCGTAGAAGGTATTACTGTAATGAGCAGATGATGGATGTGCCAAATGATGAAAAGAGACACAAAGAAACACAGAAATTATTAAACACGGAGAGGTTAAGATAAAGAAACTGAGGCAATTTATCCAATTCATGCAGTACACAGGGCTAGGAGACATTTTAATCAGACTGTGCAGTTCATTGTAGCAAGTTTAATCTGAAAAATACGAGGAGTTTTTTGCAACCGTATGATAAGTATATGAACAACCTAGGTGCCAGAAAGCTCTTGAGAAATATCCACTTGCATAAGAATCCCCCATATAGCTGTATTTGCAGGAAGGAAGTTTGCAGCTATTCTTCACCCCCCAAAGATAATACTGATCGTGACTATGATCAGTATTATCAACACTAAGAAAAAGTCTTTTATGAAGCAGAATTCACAATGTGTTATGTGTTTAGTTTTAATATTACAGGAACCAATGAAGCATTCTGGTTATTTTTACAGTGAGCTACTTCAAAATAAGCAAGCAACCAACCAAAGTCTGCAACTGTAGCTAATGTATCACATCAGCAAGCCTCTTCCTCTCCAGGTCTCCTGAGGTGGGGCATTCTTGCCAGCCAAATGCTGCAAATGTTGGCTGTTGCTGAACTCCGCTAGGCATGTCGACAGGTAATCAGTCATAGTTTGGATGTTCTTATAAATTCTGAAACTCAATTTGGGAGTCAAAATAGCACAAGTGGCTGATAAATGCTGTAATCTAGCAGCCTAAACTGGTTTGTTATAAACATAGTTTGCTTCCCAGCCTGAGTATTTCTTTATTATTAAATGAATGAAAGACTGGGGAAAGACTGATTGGGTTTTAACTCCTTTACTCAAATTTTAATCACCTCAAACCTTTAAAATCTTTCCCAAAGTTATATTAATCTATTTACTGAATTCTGTCTTCTGTTTTTGGCTTTTATGTGAACTGATTTATTTATTTGTGTATTGAAGAGAATGTATGCACAATATTTTGTAATGTGTTACATACAATTCACATGACAAAATGAATGATTCAGTCACACCTCAGAAATAAACATTCTACATAAAGCTTGGCTGCAGATGGTGCACTTATTTCAAAAAGACATTAGTCTCTCCCAGGAGAACTTCATAGTGTGCATTATGCATGTATTGTACTGGGGATGTGAGCAGTAACAACAAATATTCAGGAATTCAGAAACAAGTTACCACTTTTCTGGCTGTCATTTCTTGGAAAGGAGTAAAAATGATTTGATTCTTTTTAAATGAGACATTTTGAGGAATGTAAAAATCACTAAGTTTTCTCTTGAAAATTGATAAAAAATTGTACTCAAACAACCCAAGGGTGCCTGAAGTAACCCTGCAATATATTCACCACTTGTCTGATGAGTGCAACATCAGAAGAGAGAGTCACGGACATCTTCTCATCAGACCATTCCTCTTCACACTCCTCAGGCTATCCCCTCTATTTTCACCTGCTTCTTTTCTCTCTCTTTTCTCTATTCCAATGTCTGCTCTATTACCTTCTTCAATCTTTCATGTTCTTATCATTTTACTCTTCTATCGCTTTCTTCTGCTCTCTCCCAGTCGTGGCTATTTTGCTCACATTCTAAGCACGTTCAGCACCTAGCCCTTTAAACAGTAATTAAGGGAACAACTGCGGCTGGAGAGACAGCCAGAGGGGTTGTGGACAGGGACATGTGTCGTGGTGGGGTGGGGTGGGGGCACATAAGCCATCTCTCCTCAGCAATTGGGAATGCTTTTCTAGAAATTTAACAATATATCCTGCCTTTTTCACCCATTATCTGGTGAAGATGCAAAAAGCAAAAGATATCCGTCTTCAACTGCATCAATCCATACATTTCCGGATCCTACTCTTTCTCACACTCTCCTTCCTTTTGTTCATCTTCTCCCTCTCTATTGTTCTCCCTCTATTTGTCTGGACTCTGTCTAACAGTCCCGTGTCATGTCATACTAGCCAGCCAGCTCAGGTTCCACACTATTGGAAACTGGACACGACACAACCACTGCACCTCCACCCCACCTTCCCCCACCACACATACAAATAAACACACACAATAAGATGCATATATTAAAGATTGCCAGCACCTTCTTATAGCAACACTGAGTACACACACATAAACAAAGCAGGTACTCAGGTTTATGGAAATACTGTATGAAAATTTGTTCTGCATGCAAATGTGAGAATGTGCTGAGGTGATGGAAAGATATTGCTGTTGAACGGCACATTTTAATGCCTTCATCAGCTCACACAACTGTCTGAAATCATCTGGACTGAAATATTCTTTGAACAAAAGACACTCGTGCCTTGACACTCAATACAACAACATGAAAAAAGAAGCAGAAAACATCAGTGTGCAGAAATGAAGAGCCTACAATGGAAAACAACAGTCAAAGCAGTATTGTGTACACGTGTGTGTGTGTGTGTGTGTGTGTGTGTGTGTGTGTGTGTGTGTGTGTGTGTGTGTGTGTGTGTGTGT
>JBBPCS010004546.1:0-11230 GCA_037974645.1 Hollardia meadi | reverse complement strand
ACATTTAAGTGTGACAAACATGCAAAAAAATAAGAAATCAGGAAGGGGGCAAACACTTTTTCACACCACTGTATATGTTTCCTCACATTTTTGATTCCCACACTCTTCTTAAATTCGAGGATGCATCCATGAAAGCATTTTCATTCCAATTGAAAGTTTGGTTTTGCTATGTGCCTTTCCTCATGACTTACCCAGTGGCTGACTTCTATTTTGTGATACCAGAGGCACCTTGTATTGATGCAGAAAACCTGAACAACATGAAGAACAAATGCAACATACAGCAATGTATTTCCACAGTGCATGCTCAAACACCTTTTAGCCCATTGTTCCTCTCCAACTCCAACATCACAAAGGCATGCTTGGATGTCTTGATTGGAAAAGTAACACTAACTGTTAGATTTTATTATTTTCTTAGAGACACAACTCTCCAGAAAAGTGTTGCCTCAGATTAAACCAGGTATCAACTTTTGCTCTTACCCTTTGCTCCCTCTGGTAATAGCAGCAATTAACTGTATCAATATGCTGCGTTATTCTTGATGGATGTGTACTGTAGATGTTCAAACAATAATCTATGCATGTCATAATTTATTACACTCAATGTTATTTCTTTCTTCTTTATACCTTTTAGAAAGGTGGAGCTAAAAACTGGAAAATTGTCTTGAAAATTATTATAATTTATCCTTTTACTATTCAATTTACTGCTTTTTACTGTTGAATTGTTCCATTGACCTCTGTGCCATAAATGACCTGCCCCTGTACTGTTTCAGGGTTAATCATTCAATCACAGCGAATATGTAGGCAATCTAGTTGTAATTAGGTAACAGTTTCCTGTCATGTAGCAGGCCATTGCTACAGTATAGATGGACTAATGGTCCATTGTGTGTTTTAGGGGCAATTGAGTGGCCTTATTGCCCACTTAACTGTTCTGTTTGACCCAGAAACAATTACTGCACACTGTCACAGTAGGTTGTTACGCCAGAGAATGTGAACAAGGGTGGGTGGTGTTTTGGTTGGTATTGATGTTGGTTTGAGTTCATTGGGTGTTTGGTTGTTCGGGTTTGGTTTCAGCAAGAGTTTATGTAAAGGATCTCTAACCATACACCCAGTGCTTGTCTGTATGGTGGGAGATTTAAATTGTCTTTATGAGTTCTGTAAATTATGTTTATTATAAGGCACTGAACTACTTCCTGTATGTGTTAGACTGCAAGGCTTGTAGCAGGACTAACCATGGCATAGCAAATAAGTTGAATTCTGCTTGGATTCCACTTGAGTTGAATTAGCATTATTTACTGTTTTTGTAAATTCGATAAGTATTTCTTGTATGTCATTTTTAAAAGCATGATTTTCTCTTACAATACAATTATACAATTTTTTTAAAATGTATCCTTTATTTTAGCAGGGAGGACACAGGGAGCACACAAGAAGGAATACAAAATACTAGGAATACTAAAATATACAAATATTGGCTGGGTAACTGACCCGTATGTTCGATATGATAAAAAGCAAGTTAACAAATTAGCAATCATTACATATTTGACTCTTTATGCTTTATGCTCCATCAGTAACTATCAAAAACACAACCACAATCGCTCAAATATGTACCAGTATGCATTAATCACTGCATCATTATAATGATTGATAGTAGCATTTAATGTTTTATATATAAGTATATCACATAATCCAACACCTCATAGTGTGTGGGGTTAACAAAGTTTTAATTAAAAGCACCAGTTGTGAGTCTCAATGTGTTTTTGGTGCCAGACTTTGTGCTGTGTCAAACTTATAGAGGGGATGGGGCTAAAAGCTAATGTTGGATGTTTCTTATACAAATAATGACAGCAGAAATTGTGTATTGTATGAATCATGTACATTTATATCTTGCTGTGAGTTTTTTTTTTTTTTTAAAGTGGCATTAAGCGGCTTCAAAGAGCAAATAAGCTGAAATTGTATCACAGCCATTACACAGTTTACACATCTGGATGTTTACTCATTCCAGCACATGAAAATAAATCCTGTCTAGGTGCTGAAAATTTGACATGTGATGTACACTAATAATATTTTGCCATGAATTATCATCATGCAAAGACTACAAGACAACTACCTGTATGCATTCTGCTACCATACTGTATATGCTCCTGTGTTTGCCTTTTCTTTGTCAGTGGGCTAATTAACAGTTGTGTAGAGTGTTGACACCTATTTCCACTTAAGATTTATGTGAATTTTTTTATTGAATATATATTTTTTCTCTGTCCTTTGTTTCAGGGGAGGAGAAAGGTAGATGTTTTACCATAGAGTATGTGATGCCCACCAACTTCCAGATGACCTCCGAGTCCACTGTTAGTGTCCTGAGTAAGTAATTGTTCACACAGCACCTGTATATGAGCAATATTTCAGTTAGATGAAACTATTCTGGTGCTTTTTATCCAAAATGTTGGATAAAACACCTCACTTCAGCTACTATATCTACTATACAGTATGTACTATATCAGCTACTGTGAAAAGCAGCTTCATCTTTAGCTTCTTGTAGGTGCTTATAACTTGTGATTTACTTGGTGGTCTTTTGTTGGACAGATATTATTTGATGCAGTAATTTTTTTCTTTTCATTCCCTAAACTCTGATTAATTCCTTTTATCCATGAAAATGTCTTAAATGGCTTCGCTCTGCTTTCTAGTTTCAGCCCAAGAGTTTTAACTCCTGTGTCACATTAGTGGGCGGATAACAGAATACAATGGTGCAGATGTGAGGATACAGTATCACAACAGAGAGCAAGATGAGCAATCTTAGAGTCACAAAAGAAACTGAGAGAGGGAACCCAGTTTTAGCACACTAAGAGGTGTGACATATGCGTAAACACTGAGGGTGACTGTGTAAATGGTATTTTATTTATAACCTAATTTATAAGCCTTTTATGTGAATTTACCCTACAAGAACCCTGGGAATTACTGTAGGTTCCAGTCCATGCAGTTTAAATGAACAAATGTTCACAGGTGGAGAGCCAGGTGAGGGGTCTTGTCATTGTTTCTGCCAAGGCACTCTCCTGGGGAAGACTGGGGGTTAGCCTGGACCTCCAACGTATTACAACTTCTGAGTGAACCTCATCTTTTAGCAGACGAAAGAAGTTTCTAACACCATGTGTCACGTAGGGAGCGCACATCTGTCTGCAGCTCTTTCCAGGTCAATGCTACTGTAATGTTAGTGTTGACAGGGACTGCAATGCATATTAAGCCATTTTTGATTTTGTTATGCAAAGTCTAATGTCATCACATACATGACAACATGTCTGACCCAAGAACAAGTCATGTTACTTGGTACATCTCTGTTGTTTGAGCTATTCATGGCCCAATCGCCAAGGCCAGTCCAGTCCAAAGCTGGGTGTCTATGAAAAATTTAAGGGTGCCATTTTCATTTTGAAGAGACCCCTTGCAGGGTGAACACGCATGGGTACACATGAGTACTGGTAGTGTGATGACAAGCAGTCAAGAGTACAGAAAGTGATGCTGGCAAGACGGCCACTCCAGATCTCATATCCCTCCTGTCCTCAAGCTGCAGTCCAAAGATGGTGTTTGATGTCAAAGAAGTAAGACAGACTAAGCCAAAGGTAAACTAGTTGATCATCAGGTGCATTTACAATCCTCTCTTGTTGGTTGTCATAACCAAAAATTGGTTGAAGGAATTTGGATATACCAAAAAATAATAAATTAATCCATCCATTTCCCAATCTGCTTATTCTGTGAGCACAAAAATGTAAAACACTTTAAATAACCTCTAAGATGCATTGAATAACACACTTTTGCTAATAACTAATACGTATCAAATGGGGGGTGATTATTCTTTTGAGTACTGTATTAGAGGAGACAGAAACAGAAGAAAGTTGGAGGTGGAAGCATCGATGTGAAGATGTGGAGGTAAAGAAGTGACAGAAACTTGAATGTGAAAAAAGTGTACATGTGAGAAAGAAAGAAGTGAAGACAACAAATGCAGTAAGGATTTACTGTACATAGACAGTGATAAATGAGTTAAGTGGCTTTTTCTTAACACAGAGTTGAAAGGCAATAATGCTGAAGTGTTTTTTGCCCAATGACTGTGCCATTAATAAAAGTATACTTCCAGGCATAGTGGTAAAATTAAGTTAACAAACAACATGCATTAGTTGTCACTCTAATTTCACAGCCTCAGTGGAAAACCTCATGCTGCTATTCTAAGGCAGGAAACTTCCATTAGAAGTTTTAGAAACTCACTAAAGAAAATGGTGGTGGCACGGTGGTGCAGTGGTTAGCTGTCGCCTCACAGCAAGAAGGACCTGGGTTCAATTCCCAGCCTGGCTTGCTTGGGTTCTCTCCGGATACTCCGGCTTCCTCCCACATTCAAAGACATGCAGGTTGACTCTAAATTGCCCATAGGTGTGAATGTGAGTTTGTCTCTATATGTGATGAACTGGCGACCTGTCCAGGCTCCAGTCCCCCTGCGGTGATAGATAATGGATGGATGGACTAAAGAAAATGCACAACACAAAGAAAAACCATAAAGTTTCCATTGGGGCAAAGTAGTAACAACCTTTACCGACAATTGGTGACGGTGCACGGTGGCAACAGGTGTCTAACTAACTAACTAACCACTGTGAAATCTCACATCAAATTCAGTGAACGTTTAAGTCTCTAATTCAGTCTCAAATAAACTACATAAAGTTTTTCTGGTCTTCTTCCAGAGATGATCCGTTCTGCCACACCCTTCCCTCTGGTCAGCCTCTTCTTCATGTTCATTGGTTTTGTACTCAGTAACATCGGCCACATCCGGCCCCATCGCACCATCCTGGCCTTCATTTCTGGAATCTTCTTCATCCTGTCGGGTACTTGGTTTGGCTTTTACTCGCAACATATCCAAACGAATAAATCAAACAAACATTTAAAAATGTGACATGTACAATTGAGAAGGTGAATTTGTGCTGAAATATGATTTTTAATATACATAGTTGTCATGTTGCAGAGTTGGTTCAGGTCTAAGCTGTGTCACTCAGACTTAAGGAGAGAGCCCAATGAACATACTGTCATTGTTCTAATAAAATCTGTGATCACTAGATGCATGGTTTATGATAAAAGTGGCATCACTCATGTACCATTAATATATTTTTGTTCATTTAAGTCAACATTAGAGTTTAAAATTTCTGTCTGTCTTTATTTACCTCTCTACTTTCTTAGGTCTTTCTCTGGTCGTTGGTCTGGTGTTGTACATCTCCAACATTAATGATGAAATGTTAAACAGAACCAAAACTAATGAGGCCTACTTCAGCTATAAGTATGGCTGGTCATTTGCCTTTGCTGCCATCTCCTTCCTGCTTACTGAGGTAACTTCATCGTAACGACCCTATTGTAACGGTTTCACAAACTAGTCCTCTAAACCTTTCTTTCCTACCTTACTAACTTAACAGTCTCATCCTAAAATTACCCTTCTTTGAGATGTAATCCTTTACAAAAAAAAGGACAGAAAATAACTGCATTAGGTATTTGAATATTTGAGTGTATATTTAGTGATGTGAACAAATGTAATGCAGTGTGTTGTGAAAAAAATGATTATGACGCATAATAATTTAGTTATAATAAGCTATGATTCATATGTTTATTCTGTTTCTTTTGTGAATAATTGATTGTGCCTTTCAACCAAGCAGTAAAGGTCTGAAAGTTGCTTTTGATGCTCTTAGCCATTCATATGTCACAGTATCAGATTTTCACTCATTGCGATATCTATAGAAAATTTGAAAAAATAATAATGCTGTTAGTTAAATTCATCTTTAACTTTTCTCAAAGTGTTTTTTGGCAAATGATTATCATATGTGTATTATTAACAAAATATCAATATTTTATTCTTAATATTATGGTTATTGTCAATCCCGTTGACTTTATATTGGAAATGTTCTCAGGAAGAGAAACAGAAGAAAGAAAAACAAAATTCCAAACAGATACAGCACATGCATACATTCACGCTTGCATGAACATATTCAACTCAGCCATGATTTAAGTGTTCACTTTAGGGGGTCGATTTTCAGTAATGGTTATAAGGCAAAGTCATTAATCATCAAATATAATGAGTGCACATTTCTCTTTAATTTCACAGTAATCTGCAGTTATATAATTTGTGCAGGTCAAGAAATAATTCATTTTAATGATGGAAAATGCTGTTACGTGTTTAGATATGTAATTTAAAGTGACCTGAATTTTACAAAATAATGTATTTTATGGTTTATTATAGTGACCATTAAAATTGTATGCCTAGTTGTTTTTTTTAAATTTATAACAGTGTTTTCATTAACAACACCCTCAAAATGCTGCAGAAACTAGTAGTTGGTTTAAAGCAGGTAAAATTTAACTACACAGGAAACAGAGGTACAGGAAGGATATTACCAAACAAGAGTAAACTTTGTGTCTCTTTGCCTTCATTGCCCACCAGACGGCCGGTGTCATGTCGGTGTACCTGTTCATGAAGCGCTACACAGCAGAGGAGATGTACCGGCCCCATCAGGGCTTCTATCGGCCTCGCCTCAGTAACTGCTCAGATTACTCCGGCCAGTTCCTCCATCCAGACACCTGGGCCGGACGTGGTCGCAGTCCCTCCTCCATCTCGTCTGAGGCTTCCCTCCAGATGAACTCCTCCAACTACCCTGCTCTCCTCAAGTGTCCAGAGTATGAACAAATGTCCTCCTCACCCTGCTGAGGCAGAGGATGAGTGGTTGTGGTAGTGCCGTAGGGGTCATTTTGATCTGACTGGATTTTGGCATAAAATAGAATAGTCTAATTTGATGTTATCCAGCTTGAATAACTCCCTTGTTCAAGTGTCCTGACTATTACCTGATTTTCTCGACCCTCCCTGCTGCCAATTTGTTTTGTTTACACCTTGTGGTTCTGTGGGGAGCAAAAGGTTAGACAGTTCACTTTATCCTCAGCTAACTTGTCTTGTTTCAGGAAGAGCTGTTAGAAGATGAGAGAGGCAGGAGTTTGACCATGTTGTATTTTTTATTTTTCTTGCTTTTTCTCAAGTTTATAGCGATATGGGGGCTAGAAACGTGCTGAACTGATCAAGGGTGAAGTCTTCAAGAAGTAATTTGAGTGGCTTCAACCTGCAGTGAGCGAGTCCACTATTTGCCTGTGGTGCTGCCACAAACTTGATAGCTTTTTGACAGGTTTACCCGCTGCACATCAGCAGACTTGGAGAGTTCAAAATAGCGACTGGAACTGGATAGTAATTATGTGCAATTGATACAGAGGTTGAAGGTTTTCAAAACCAAACATTACAGCATGTGCAGCATTTAGCCATAAAGCGAAAACTAATCAGGTCACCCAGGTTTAGAGGAAACTAACTGAAAGGGAGGTTCACGAAAACATTTCCTCAGTCCATTGGTCAAGTTGTCTAGATTTTAGATTTATAAAGGTTAAAAATAAATTGTTAAACCTCCTTTCACCTACAAACTGTGCATGTGCAACAACTGTGCCAGTGTTCACATGCAAGTTTCACTCATCCTCAGTTGTCACTGCCCCTGTGCAGAAAAGTGCTTTTTTGTATTATACTGTAGGTGTTCTCATGTTTATGTGACGTCACATGCCAGAACTTAGCTTGAACTTTTTGGTGTCCAAGTGTAGAGATTATGATGAATGTTCATTTCAACTATTGAAATGGCTAATTTACGATTTTATAAACAAACTATTTGATGAGGGTTACAGGCTGGGACAGCTGGGTTTATGACCTCCCATCACACTGAATTTCAGTTAACAGCCACTTACTGTATGTTCCCCCTTTAGGTTCTTTGCCTAGGAGCCATTAATTGTTACGTAGCCACGGGTGTTTCCTAAACTTTATAAGCTTGAACGGTGGAAGGCTTCACTTGTTTTGTCAAGCCTTCCTTCATTTGTTTTCATTGGTTAGCAGTTTAAGTATTGGCACCAAAGGAAAGGTTTGTGTGGGCTGCTAAGTCTAGACATATGAGATACATTCAATATATACTAATGGTTATAAAAACATGGAGTGTATTATTGTATATTCTTGGAATATACAAGGAAACAACAAAATAACATAACAAAAAATGTTTGTTTTATTTGCTCTAATAACCCACCATTGGTAATAATACTGTACATGACTGCTTTACATCAGTCTTTCAAACAATACAGATGTAAATAAATCTTTTATATCCTCAGAGAAACTATGATTCCTGTGTACAGTGGTCTTCTTAGGTAGTCAGGCAGTTAAAGACAAAAAGTGTATTCAGCCAAAATTTTAAAAGTTAACAAGCAGTACAGGAGAAACACTAATTGTGTTAGAGTTATAAAACATTAAAACATAAAACATAAACTTTGAAATAAGAACAGAAAGCCTGTGGAGGCTGTGGTCATGGGTTTGATGGAGAATGTGTAAAAGTCAGGTGATATGAAAGGCTATTTTGATATGGAGCCATTGTGAATGTAAGATTTGTTGAAGGAAATACTGCTAAATGAGATATTTTGCATATACAGTAGTAAAATTCCTCTCCTGTAATGATATACAGTATTAACCCACATTATATATACATATTTTTCTAATTTACCCCTTCTAATGACATTGTATTCTTTAATGTTTGACATACAAATATACTGTAATCCTCAATGTGCCAAGGAAGAAGTTGTTAAGTGGCTTAAGGTTAAGTATTGAATATATACATTTCATGCAGCATTACATGTGAGTAAACATATTACTGAGAAACATTTGTCTTGTGCAATAATTTTGTTTGCTTGATATATTATAAAACTTTAATTATTGTCAGCATAATGTTGCATGGTGTGACCTCATATTTTTATTGCATGCGACATTTCATCACTGGATCATGTTATTCCACCTGCAGTACATGTAAACACATAAAACTACTAAACACAAGCTGTACTAATCACAGTTTTGGTATATAGACCAGAAACATTTTGTTTATTTTAAACACTGTAAATAGGAAATTATCCTAGTGTATATACATTCATTTTTGTATAGACGGCAGTACATGTAAAAAAGAAAAATTATATGGTTACTTTATTGTTTAGTAGATTAATCTGAAGTATATGTGACAGCTGCTTTGCCTCCTGCATCACATTGAGAATGTGAGCTTTTACATAATGGTATACTTACATAAGGCATTTAGATGGTGTCATTGTCGACATGAAATGTCAATATCTGTGTATTTTTACAATCAGTCATTTTAATGATGTTAAATGTACAATGGAATATGTATACTCAGTGAAATAAAGTTTAATGGAATTTGATAAACAATATGTTTGTTTCTAGTGCTGCTTGTCAATATTATACATTCATATTTATTGCACATGTGTCGTAGCACTACCTTAATGATGTTCATCACTCAATATCTCTGAAAATAAAATCTAATTTTTGGCTGGTTTTTATATTACCATTTTTTATTGTTATATGGCAAAAAGTGACATTATTACTTGTATCGCAGTGCTAAAAACTTAAAAAGCGTAACAAAATCGTCATAGGGTTGCTAAAGAATCCGATGTTAAATCCACTTCAGTTTCAACAGTTAAAGTAAATTACATAGTTGCAAGTTCAAATATTTTGCTATATGAATATGCAAATAGTTTATATATCACAAGTTTAACTGCTGGACACAAGATATCTCCTACTTCACTGTCAAGTCTATTCTCAGTGTATGTGCACTGGAGGCCTCATATTCCCACATCACACTTGTGTATGCTGACTATTGGACCAGGATTGGCTTCCAAACTATTTGCGATGTCACAAATCATGCTCGTAGGCCCGCCTCCTAAAGTCAGATCCTCAGTGAGCACAGAGAAAATATACACTTTCAGAACTGAATGTGAAAACAGCCTTATAGTGTCAGACTCAGCACATACATTGTTTTATACAGTGAGGCTCAAACATTCAACTATAGGAACAAGAAACAGTTTTGAGTGGAGAGGGACTCTAATTGTTTTCATTGTTTTTATCATTTAATGTAACAACTGTATTGTGTTGCACTGAAAATGAAAAAAAACTGTCTTTCAGTAGACACATCATTGTAAATGTGTAGCACTGAGAAACTGCAGGCAAAGATTGAAACTAGCGATCACATCCTTCTTCTTTATGGAGTTCAAATTTCCTGAAAACATATCATGAAAGAATATCATGTAATGTTGCATTCCTCTCCCATCAACTTGCACTGTAATCTGAGGTTACACTTTGCAGTTAAGAGTGCCAGTGTAAACCCAGTGCTGCTCTGACTGCTCTGACTCTTAGAGCTGGCACTCATCCATCTGATTGAATGAGATGTAATGGAGCTATCAGCAGGATGGAAAAACAGCTGCATCATCTGCATCATGTGCCCACAAACTAAACAAGCAGTTTCATCTATTGACCTGATGATCTGGCACATTTCCAAATTGATTACCCCCAACAATGAAACCATGTGTTGCAAATTTCACTGTTGTTGGTAATTAACACATTAACTGGCATGTTATTTAATCTAAACTCTTACTTGTCTTTAATTATTTGTATTTTTCTTAACCAAATCTCAGGTCGTCTTCAGAGACTGGCTGTTTCTGATGAGACATGGCCTGCTAACTTTTGACAACAGCCCCATCTAGTGTCATTTCTTTGGAGGCACAGCTTCCCATCAGTGTTGCGTTCATCTGTGTGAAAGAAATCTTTATCTCTAATGTGCTGGTGCTTTAAAAAGTAAGACATACAAGGCTCATTAATTACATGAAAGGTAATGAACCTGTTGAAGTTGAACCTGCTTTCTTATTGAAAAGCAAGTGGGGTGGTTTTCCTCAAGTAAGATTGTCTCTTCACTCCTCTCCTTTCCTAGTCTCTTGTTTTCTCTGGCATCCATCTAAAACACTGGATGTCAGTTAAAAGCAAACCGCAACTCCAACATTTCAGTAACATGTTTTAATAATGAACAAACAGGTAAAATTCAACTAAATTACACATTAAAACATATTAAGACATTAAGACATTGTATTTTGCTTACGCAACACACTGATTGGTAAAAGGCCTAGCTTTTCAAAATTCACATGGATTTACATGTAAATTACATGAGATAGGATTTTTTTTTTTTTTTTTTAAAAAGAAAAGTTTTTTAAAACAAAAAATGGAGGTTCTGATGGTTGAGATTGAAATAAAATTTACAATTTTACAGTTGCCATTCCCCATGCTCCTGGTTACTCTGTTACTGTTTTGTCTTTGAATATATCTGGAAAGTGGCTC
>JBBPCS010004545.1:0-11230 GCA_037974645.1 Hollardia meadi | reverse complement strand
CACACACACACACACACACACACACACACACACACACACACACACACACACACACACACACACACACACACATGCGGTACAGCAGAATGTGTCATAGCGTTGGTGGTGATTGGTGTCTCTGACATGGCAACACTTACAACGGCTGCAACAAAGCTGACTCACAGCCAACTAACACTACAGTGGAAAAACAAGTGTGACCTGCACTTGTCACACCTTTCAGTGCAGCAGAAATGAAAAAAAAGAGAAACTTTCAACAGAAAACCTGAACACTATTGACCTTAATTATCCATAAAACAATATTATTGATTAATATTTTCCTATAATCTTTATCTTTAAAGTTAAAGACTTAAAAGTTTAAAATGAACTTTACATCTTAAGCCCTTTTCAAACATGGAATAAGTAAGTTGTCTGTTTGTAACGCAAAACCGTAACATTAAAAGAGCAACAATGCGAAACGATAGAAATAATATCCCTGCTTCAAAAGAGCTGAAGAGTTATTAAAGAAGAAGAGTGTTCTGCTCTCTCACAGGGTGCACCACTGATACATTTGAAGACTTTGTCATTTTCATAACGTTTCATTTCAAAGAGAACACCACTGGCATGAACGAAAACTATCCGTTACAGGAATCAGTTACATTTTGTTGGCAGCCTAAGATTTCATATATATCTCTTCCATTTCTGTAAACTGTCAGACAGCACAGTGACAGGTTTTAAGTTGTATGTTGCGCATTAATATACACACCTGTAGCAGTTTATAAAACAAAGTCTAAAAAAAAGCACGTTTCTGTTATTGTACCTCCTTAATACTATTATTGTTACTTAAAAGTTATTTATCAATTATCAACTATTGGAATAAAGTATAGACGTAGCATTCTAGAACATCCTTCCATACAGAAATAAACATATCCATAGTTAAATTCTTATAGTTATATCAGCAGCCTATAACCAGCCTGCCCTCATAGTGAGGTGACCAGGTTTCCACATTATCATCGCACAAAACAAACCGAGGTGAGTCAGGGATGTATTGGTGTCTAGAATACAAGCTAAAATGGTGCGACAAATAGAAATTGTTGGCGGGTATGTTTTCAAATATTGCTGGAGTGACGCTAACTAGTTTCCTTCAGCTTCCAGTCTCCTGTGCTAAGCTAAGCTAAACACATCATGAATACATTGGAGGCACAGACAAGAAGCTGATCTGACACACCTTAGACAATCAGCCAACAAGGCAAAGCAATTCTGATCAATTAGTCTACGTAAACGACTAATTTTGGGTTTCCTGAACAAAAATGACTAAAATATAGTCTTACTGGATTTGTGTGGAAATCTGAAACATTCTTTTTGTTTGCTTGTGTATTAATGGACCACGTGATTGTACTGTCAGCATATAGACCCAGCACTATATGAAAGTCATCTTCCATAAATCTTCCATACATTAATCTTTGTGGCTCTATATATGAAATACAGTAATGAAAATGGCAGAAAAGGTCAATGAAACCTTTCATCGACACCTGGAGTAACAGGACACAACGCTGCTGTTGTAAAAAGTATAATCAAACATTCCACTTCACTTGGAGAACTGTTGACTATTGTGCAAGTGGAATGAAACTGATCAAAGCTATAGGAAATCATTGTATCCTAATTAGAATAATAATACACATATTTTCTCATAGAATAATTATGCTTTTCTTACCTTCTACTTTTTTGTTCTACACTAACAATAAAGTTTGTAGTCAGTACAGTTGAAAAAAGGCTGAGAAAATGACTGCATATAGTTTTACATAACTTCAACAAACTGATTCCATTATGACATTACAATCAGAGGCACTGATGCATCACAAGGTGGCCAAATCGTTCCACCTTCCAATCTGTATCTCAAACAGTAACTCAACTAATAAAGGCTACTGTATATACTCTACTACAACTGAGACCATATCTTTGGTGTTGGCCTGTCATGCAGACATGGTGAAGAGGTTCAGCTGTTGTTCAGATAAAAGTGTGATCTGTGACTTCGAGTGTGGAATGATTGTTGGTGGTGGTATCTGAAACTGCAGATAACCCGATTTTCACCGCGGCTGTCTCTGCAGTTTACAGGGAATGATGCAAAAAACAAAAAACAAAACAAAAAAACATCCAGTTGTGCAGCAGTTCTGAGAGAAGTCACTTGTGAATGACCAGACCGGTTCGAGCTGACAGGGCGTACTACAGCGGCAGGCAACCCCAGTGGATTCCAGTCAGTCAGCTAAGAACGGGAAACAGAGGCTACAAATGGCACAGGTTCACCAAACGGCACAATCTGGTCTGACGGATCTCCATTTCTGCTGCCATATGCAGATGGCGGGGTCAGAAAGAAAAGAAGAACCCACGGACCTATCCTGTGTTGTGTCACGATGCTGGTTTTGCACACAAGGCCCCTTAATACCAACAGAGCATGGTTCAAACACCACACCGTACCTGAGTATTGTTGCTGATCATGTACATCCCTTTATGGCCACAGTCTAACCATCTTCTAATGGCTCCTTCCAGCAGGACAAGAGTCCATATTACAAAGGAATCATTCCAGCACCTTGTTCAATCCATGACACCAAGAATTAAGTCTCCTACTCAGTATTACAAAGGTGTAATGAAATAGACAGTGAGTGTTGGGAGAGTGACCAGATCACCCCAATAAAAGTGGAGCAGTTTTGGCAGGATGAAATGGAGCCAGTCCTACTCTGATTGAAAACAAGGGGAATGATATTTACTGGTTTATTGTTTTTGTCCTTTTTAAAACACATTTAACGTACTTGCACTCAACCTTATTTCCATTTCATGCTACTTTATGCAGCTACACAATATTGTACTTTTTTACTCTGCTACATTTATCTGACAGCTATTGTTACAACTCTACACATGAAGATTTGACATCGTACAGAATATGCATTGTTAAAATTAAACCACCCGACGGTATATGAAGTTAGCTCCACCTTAACAACAAAATGCTACTTACACATTAACATATCAGTAATGACAATTTCATCTAAAAATATAACATAGACAAGAGCAAAAGCTGTTTCTCAAACCAGGAAAAGTGGAAGATTGTGAAAATTTGATAATGTGCAGTTTTTTGTGACTATGCATTCATAAATCATTTGGCCCCCTCTGGAAGAAGGACCCAGTGTCAAACATCAGGGTTAAAACCTGGTTCATATTTAGGCTTGTTCATGTGCTTACATGATGCATCCTCCTATCTTCATCTGTTTTTGTAGTTGAACATAACAAAGCACCTATGCCAAGTGGTGTTAGAGGTGTCTTCAGGGGCCCATCGCTCATTTTGGCTGCAGTGCCACCTAGGTTTAACCTGTTACAGCGACAGGTGTCATTTTCCTACATACAGTTTATTTTTTATGCTTGAAGTACATATTTCTGATAATATTTACCGGGTAATCGAGTAAGGGTTTGATCATAAGACTTTTACTTGTAATGGACAGCAGTGATTCATTTCGACATGAGGAGAACAGAGGAGCCACCTATCCATACGCATTTCTCTCATGATATCAAACTTTTTCTGCGAGCACACCCGAAATAAGGGTGTCATAATCCATCTCCACTCACCTGCGTCCCCCTCAACACAGCACGACTCCCCGGCGACTGAGTACGACGGCCGCCTGCTGTCCGGGGCCCCTTCGGACTCCGATCCCGACCTGGAGCCATAAGCTCGGTTCGCACTCCCGGTCAGCAGGCTGTCCGTCTCCATCCAGCCTACAACTTGTTCTGTACACGATGCTGAGATGTGAAAGTGAAAGTATTAAATGTAGATGGAGACGGTGTGAAGTCAGCTACAGCGACTGTGTTCAGTCCAGTGTGTGACTACAAGGTTTCAAACTGCATGACGAGCCTCGAGCAGTAGGAATGTGTTTTAGGAAGTCGCTGTTCTGCTCTGCTCCTCCCTCACCTCCTGTCCTAAAGTATCACTTTACACTGACTTAAAAGCAGAAACTCCACCCACATACACCGAAGTGACATGAAGAGAAGAAAACACACACACACATAACAAATATTCCGGCGCGCAAAGTGACTTGTTGCAGCAGCAAGCATTTCAAAAAAGAAAAAATACTGAAGAACAATAAACGGCCCTACAGAAAAAGAGTTTAATCCAACTCCTCTTCAGGTGTTCTGATAAAGGGCCTGTGGCCACAGGCCTGGATAGTGACTTGAAAAGAATTATTGCATGCTCATTCAGAATGACATACTAAATCAAAATGATGAGATCATGTCATACCTTTGCTCATAGCTAATAATTAAAGTCTAGCTGAAATGAAAAATGTCACATCCACAATCATATAGTGCTCCTATTTAATAACATGCCAAAAACATTACAAAAAATAAATATCTTTATAGTTTTATATTTTAATCTGATGGGGATTTTTTCTAAATGTTTGAGAATTCGTAGTAAAATATAGGACGATGGTTTTGACAGTCATGTTTCTGACTAAAAATGTAGACAGTAACTGAACAGTTATTGCAATATTGATTTGAAATACAATCCTGTGATTTAGTACAGGCATTGTATGACATAACCATGCACAACTTGCAATAGAAACCTTAATTGTTCTAGTCTAATAAATACGTCATTTATAACATATAAAAGTCGGCCTATTGAAAGATACTAAACTCGGCCATGCCACAATTTCCTATTGCCACACGTCATGTATGGGATTTATCATTCACCATGGGTACTGGTTCACAATCAACCAGTACCTGTTTTTTACATGAGGCCTGGAGTTGCAGTAAAATGCATGTGTAAAGGGAAATTCTCAACCCTCAGATGCATAAGTGACCTGATGGGTTTGTTTTCTTGCAATATCATTGCAATGAAAACTTTATCATTCGTATTCCAGGTATTCCTCAAAAATGGGTTTCTGATATCAGACCATTTCAATTCTAAATTGCTGAAAAAGCTTCGCAGATAGATAGATAGATAGATAGATAGATAGATAGATAGATAGATAGATAGATAGATAGATAGATAGAGTATAAACAGGATTGTTAATTTCCTTAATATTGTAAATCCTGATGTTATATGGTAAATGGACTTCTTTCAAGCATCTTTCAAGTCTACCGACTCCTCAAAGCGCTTTACAACACTTGTCACATTCACCCATTCACACACTGGTGGCATCTAAGGTGCCACCTGCTCATTAGGAGAGGTAACCATTCACACATACACTCACACACCGATGGCTATGCCTTCGGGGGCAATTTGGGGTTCAGTATCTTGCCCAAGGACACTTTGACACGCTGACTGCAGGGGTCGGGGATCGACTGCTCTACCTTCTGAGCCACGGCCGCCCCGCCGTGTCACTGTTACAGTATTTCTCTTTCCTCTATTTTATCAACTCGTTCTTTGATCCTCTTCACCCTTTCAGCCATGTTGTGTTAAGGTTCACATTTCTGTGGCTCGACCTCTTTTATTTTTAGATCGGCTAACTTTTGTTTTGTTTCATTCCTGAAGTCCTTTAACTCCACTTGAAATCCTTTGAGTTCTTTTGTGATCTCTGTCAGCATTTCTTTGGAGGATTCCTCCATTGCTGCTTGTCTCTTTAGTTTAGGTAGGCCACAACGTAGATTCATTTCTTATTCAAAATGCCTGTACTAATTGCGCTGAAGCAAATTAAAGATGGTATTTTTTGAAGACATTTTTCTTAAAAAGATATACAGATAAAACATCTGAAACAATAAAGTTAGAATTCAAGAGCTACCTATTTAACAATACTGCAAGTAGGCTAATTGTGTCATGTTGGTCTTTTAAGGGCAAAAATATGAATTACAGATTTTGTTAATGTTGGCTTGTAGTGCCATATAACAAATACCAAATTCATATATATTCACTATAATATACAGGATAAAATAAGACATGATCTTTGAAAATCCCAATAGTTTTTTTTTATAACACTTCCAAATGGGAATACAGATATATATTCCAGTTGGTATTGATTATGCAATGTCCAGAGAGGTGGAACAGCAATTATTTATCACAAAGTGACTAAATATATCACATATTTTGCCACAAACGCTTGCATTACTGCATTTCACACAGGGAACGTTTAGGAATGATGGAATGCAGTCAACTGTCACAAATATAAGAACAGAGGTAGAACAAAGTTCTGTATAATCCCAGGAAAAATATTCTTTTCTTGCTTCCCCCAGTGCTGAAAGCACAGTACAAAGTATTTGACTTTACTAAAATAAGGGAAAAAATTACAAAATAGCATTTGATCTGTTACAGTTTGGATGAATTTTCAATGGAACTGAAGACCTCCAGTTCTTATTGCTTTGGCGTGTCTGCTTCCATCTGGGACACCTGGGGGAAAGAAATGAAACATGCAAACAACTTCTTAAAGATGTTAAAGAAGTCCACAATAAAAATCCTCATAGTTTGTTTCCGGGTCTACCAAATAGTATAGAGTATTGGAATGGATCATGTTGACCATCCATATTCACAGTTCATTGCTGTATGTCTAAATTATTGTCCTTTTCTTTCAGATTTGACTTAGTTCTTCGGTCTAGCTCTAACATAAGAATAGAGTGACACAAAGCTCTTGCCTTATGTATGAATTGATCGCTACCTGGTTGTCGATGCACCTGAACTGCCAGGTCCAGCGTGTGTTATAGAGAAAAGGTCGGAGGTCAAAGCGGTTGTCGTCAGGACTATAGCTCTCGGCATGGTAGGATGGTGTCACCGTGGTCATCTTGTGGCGGTTCACTGAGTACATCCGGAAGAAGTGCTTCACCTTCTGGGCCACCTGAATAAAATGACAATACACTGTTATTTTTATGTAAAAGTCTTGCTAAGAGCTGTTAAGTTAACAATAGTCAAGTCAAGTCAAATTTGATTTATTTAGCACCAATGCACAACAAAAGTTATCTCATGGCACTTAACATGCACAGTAGGTCTATTATTCATTATTACAATACAATAGTCATTATGAGTGTCCAAAAGACTAAATCACAATGTTAGACACCAATTTCTGCTGTTTGAATGGTAAAATTCCCAAAGAAAATGTGGGGCAGAAAGGTTTATTGTTTTTATGTTGAAACTGTTACTTGAAAGTGTGCACCTCAATAATATCTCAATAATATCTCAATAGCAGTGGTTTTACCAGTGTCATAATAACCTGTAAGAGATGAAAGTTTTAGCTAAAGGCTGTTCATTTGGCTATGATGACTATAATGAAATGCTGCTGTCAAATGTACTAAGGTGCCTCTAATTAATATTGATTTTGTGATTTCTATCATTTGACTCTCGCTCTGCATGCCAGTGTATGAACCATTTATGTTTGAACTAAGATGATTGTGTCAAAGAAGACAAACCACTCTGAGTAACTTTGATGTACTGTATGTAAGAGAACAGTGGGCTGTGTCTTTAGTTGGTGGGTCTTGCTATATTCATTTCAGACAGGTTACTAGTAGGTAGCTTGTTAGTTGTAAACGACCTGTTGAAAAGCTCACCCTGTCAGTCGGTCAAATGTTGACACAAGCAGTTTAAAGTGCTGTGGACTGTATTATTAAGAGCCATCAGCCCGGCATCAAACATCGTCAGACAGGCCTTCAGTTTAGTTTAGTTTTATCGCCATATAACAAAGTAAACCAAAAACAGCAGAATGGATCTACTATGTAGCTATTATTAATACATATTGTTAAAAACCTACTTATGAATGTCATTATTAGAGTATATATATCCATTTCAACTATCTATTCAACACATTGCTCAGCAGGTAGCTTATATATGAATATTACAAAGTAATATCAGTAATATCTTTGTACATGACTGACTGGTTTGAGAAAGAAAAATAAAATCAACGGCACTGTTTTATCTCATTCTTTTCATGTAGAAAGAGGTTAAATTTATGATTATTGTTGGTACAAGTGTGTCTTTGACCACATACAGGTCATAGCAATACTGGTCAGAAAAAAATCAGACTTACATATTCGTCTCAAATTGTTGCATTTTTCTGTGGCTATGTTTATTTGGGAGGATTACACTGAGGTGAGGACTATCAGAAAAATGTTCCACACTGTAATGGATTTCACTGACCTCCATGTGTGAGAGCACATCCTTCCACACGTGAATGAGTTTACAGAACATACTAAAGGGGCCACACTTGGAGATCTTCCTCAGTCGTCCAATCATCGATAACTCAGTGTAGGTCATCCCCATGTCTGCCTGAGGAGGGAGGTGTGGTGGTGGTTCGTGAAAGATGGAAGAAAATAGGAAAAGGAGAATGAGAAATAAAGCAATGATGATCCCAAGTGCAGGGAAACTACCAGTTACGAGTCTTTCAGGTTATGTAATTGTACCACTTCTAGCCTGTAACTAAGCCCCATTTGGACAGGATATCTTTCTCTAGGAAATGTGACGTGATTTAAATTATTCAGTGACTTCTCCAGATTCCCTTTTCACCAACCCAGGGAGTACTGATGGCTGCAAGTCACCCCTGTGCTCCTTACCCCCTGTTGCTATGCCTATCAAGCTTTCCATTCTAGTTTACTATGATAATAGTGGCTGATTTACCATCATTAAGCAATCCAGAGATGGTGTCATTGGAAAGGGAAACCATACTGTCAGGGGAGGAGAGTTTATGTAGGTCAGACAGGCATGAGGACTGAAGAGAAGCAGCAAACAGATTTTGATTGACAGACCTAATATCACGATAGGTGACAGGATATTGGTTTTCTCCAAGGGAGGAGAAGTAATATGAAAACTACATTCAATGAGCTTATGATCAGAGATACCAGACACTGAGCCAGAGACAGAGATACCATTCAGGCTGGTACAACAGAGCAAATCAAAAGTATGACCATGAATGTGAGTAGGAAAATCAACATGCTCTGTCAAGTTAAAACATTCTACCACTGAGATGAACTCGGATGTGTAAGAGCACTTAGTATCAACATGGATGTTAAAGTCACCTAGCACGATTACATTAGAGCACAGAGATGAGATAATTGTGAGGAGTTCATTAAGTTCAGACAAGAAGCGAGCAGCAGCTTAAGGAGGGCGATAGACTAACAACAACAGCAGAGGAGGGGAGGAAGCAACCTTCAAGGCAATATATTCAAAGGACGTAACATTAAGTTCTTTGACTATTAAATCAGAATGATAAACCACAGCCAAACCACCCCTCTCCCTTTTAATCAGGGTTTTGATCAGTACCTGTAGCCAGGGGGAGTCAGCATGTTTCGGTGTAAGAAGTCACCAGGTTGTTGCCAAGTTTCTGAGAGAAAGAACATCCAGTTTCTTCTGGGTAATGAGGTCGTTGATAAACCAGGCTTTATTGGTTATGGATCGAGCATTCAAATGGGCGATATTAAAGTTGAGACGGCCGGGAAGGGAAGGAGAGACCAGTTTTGGAAGAGGACGAAGATGGTCATAGTTTATTACTCTGACAGTTTTTGTGACACAGCGGCGGATACGATCGTGTGTCCATATGGTCGGAATGTGTGCATCAGAGCCATAGATAAGTGAAGGGCCTCTTTTTGAGCGGTGGGTTGTAAAGTGGGCGTCGGGCAATTCCAAGAGTCCAGCACAGATTATACGACGCAAGATCCAAACGGCTGTGACAGTCAAGGCATTTAAGTTCTGACCGGGAGTATAAAAGTTGCATTGCCAGGTAGTAAATGGCAAAAATATGCAGCACAACTCCAGGCCGAAAGCAGAAACCAGAATCGGCTGACGTTAACGATCGTGCCATTTCATTGCGAGCTCCTTTGCTATCTTATCACTTTTAGAAGCTTTGTAATTTAGCCTTGAACTGCAGTGTCTTTTTGGAGACTTTGTTAAATAAATCCACAATGACAAATCTGACACTGAATGTCTTCTGTGATTAGTTATCCATTTTTCATGTTGAAAAGAGTCATTGCTGTCGTTAGCCATCCATTTTTCGCCTTTTTTAGACTTTATTAACAACACAGTAATATCCAAACAGGAACTTAAACATCACAGGCCACAATCCTACGGTGCCCCACAGTGGTGAGAGGATGTCATCATAAAACCCCACGGCTCCTTGGCATGTACTTACATTTTTGATGGAGACTTGAATAACAGGCTCACAGTCATTACAGACTATATTAATATCTGCATAAATACCACTATACCATTCAAAATAGTATCAAAAGATATCCAAATTCAGATATCAGAATCAGATCAGAACTGAAAAAAAGGGGATCGCTGCATCTCTAGCAAATTTTATCATCCACCTCCCCTTAGTCCAATTCCTCATCCAAAATGAAGGCTTACCGTTCAAACAGTACACTCACCCACAAACTGAACCATGTGCAGTAAATTATATGTGAAATAAATCCAAATCATTGAAGTGATAGTAGCTCACCACGACAGCTATGATATTGACTGTTTGGTTGCTTTAATTGCAATTGTGCCATAAGACAGTACAGTAAAGATTAACTGCATTTCCATTTCTTACCTCATCTGTTTGTGACAACTGTCCATCTGTCAGTGGCTCCAGTTCAGCTGTGGGCGGAGCGGTCAAGATGCTGTGGGGGAATGTGACACACACACGCAAATGTTAAATCGCACTTGACAGATATTTGTTCGCAGGAGCCCTGGTGTGTTATGGAAGCATTTTGCCCAGTGGCTTTAGATAAGTGCCAAACCCGTAGAAATGATGTCCAAGATTGTAGGTGGGGGTTTTTTCCAGCAACAAATGAACTTACCCTCTCAGAGTGGTGAGCTGGAACTGTTCAACACAGTAAAGCAGGAAGCTCTTCAGGTCCGTCTTGCTGATGCCTCCTATTGGGTTGATGTCAGCACTGGAGCAGTCATACTTTGTGAAATATCCTGTCAGACTGAGCAGGAAAAGTTGTTGAATGGGAGAGAGATTAGCCTGTAATTTTTCTCGTAATAGCTGTTAATTGTCTGAAAAAAACGTTTGGGTGGGGTAAATTAAAAGGGAATGTCATTCCACCAAACTGTAAGAGTCTCGTTAAGTCTGGCAAGATAGCCTTAAAACATATAGGAATGCCCTTCGCAGCACTAGAGCAGCCCATTTCTCAGCATTAATAGAGGAAAATAAGAACAACACCAGGGGTCAAATGTATTGAACTCTGTGCATATTTGGGTGTAGAAACATGCGTATACACAAAACAGGAAACATGCATAAGTGTAACGGGTTATGGTAGAACCCAATAGCAGCACAACACACCACGGATTGAATCGGTAATGACTTTTATTCAG
>JBBPCS010004544.1:0-11230 GCA_037974645.1 Hollardia meadi | reverse complement strand
ACACACACACACACACACACACACACACACACACACACACACACACACACACACACACACACACACACAGAGAGAGCAACAGGCTGTTGGTGTAATCTACCACTGTGTCATGGCAACCTTTGTTAACTACACTCTGCACCTGTGCCTCTTCCTCCCTCTCCTCCTCCTCCCCACCACTCTCATCCCTGCTACACTGTGTGTTGCGCCCAAACTCCCTCCACCTCCTAAATTGGAGTCAACAGGACCAAATCTAGCGACGCAATGCTTTTTTCCCCCTTTTTTTTTATGGCCCCTGCCCTCCTCACCTCTCCTTTTGTCTCCACTGGTCCCCAGTCGCCTGCTGCCAATTAGCTTCAGTTTATGACCCAACCCTGACCAAGTGCTTCCTCCCTCCCTTCCAAAACGCCTTACATAAAGGGATCAGGAGCAGGACATATGCCCCCATGCCTACTGACGCTGCTGCAGACCCCACGCCCCTGCAGCCAAAGCCGGTGGACGACAGATGAAGTGGAGAAAAAAAAAGGCAACAAGGACTAGAGCCGCAACGGTTATTCAATCAACGGAAAATTAACTGCCAACTATTCTTGCTCAGCTTCTTAAATGGACGGATTAGCTGCTTTTCTCATTTATGATAGTAAATGAAGAGTCTTTGAGTTTTGGACTGTTGTTTGTACCAAAGGAGACAATTTGAAGACTCTGAGAAATTGAGATGACTATTTTTTGGTATTTTATAGCCTAAACGATTAATTGAATAATGACAAAAAATAGTCAGCAGATAAATCAATAATGAAAATAATCGCTAGCTGCCGCCCTAGGGGAGAAACAAAACTTAAAGAAAGGAAAGGAAAGGAAAGGTCATAGATGACCAACTCAGGTGATGGTTTTCCACCAGCATTAGTGTTTCTCTTCTTAATCGATTGAGAGATTTCAGTTTGGGAAACCCCCCCCCACACACACACACACACTCAGGGCGATGGACCGGTCCAGTCATTTTGTGACGAGCAGCAGAATATAGAATCCGTTGTCCGGTGAACAAGGCAGAGGGGAGTGGGAGGACCACAGGTGTTGCCATGGAGGGGGCTGCGTGAAATCACATGGCTGGGAAGGTTAAAAAAAAAAAAAAAAAGAGAGAGGAAAGAGGGTTGTTGCTGTCTCCTCACAAACACTGAGCCTCTCTGATCCTTCCCATCTGAGTTATCAGCAGAGCTCTGATTCCACCTGCATATTCAGTGCAGAGATGCGGTTGAAGTCTCCCGTACATTATCCCTGTGTTGCCTGCGTTATTTGCATTTCCCTGCTTCTGTCTGTGGGTGCAAGTGCAAAGAAGAGAGTGAAAGAAAAGGACCAGAGACGAAGAAGAAGACTTGACCCAACACCACCAGAAAGACCAGGGCTCTTATCAGTCAGGCATAGTCCCAAACCAACATCCGATCTCACTCTCGGGATTTTATTTCACCCTTCTCTCTACTGCCTCACACCGTCCTTCTGTGCATCTTGTCCTCTTTCTGCTACTTTCTCCTCCTCTCTCTGCAATCTCCGCTCGTGCAGCAAGCTGCTGTGTATAAGCTGCCTCTGAGCCAAACTGGACGGTGGGGAGAGAGCAGTGATTGCAGATCCTCTGATTGTCTTCTGTGACCTGCCAGCTTGAGGTCCGGGGGTTGGAGCATGGTGACCTTCATGTGGCGGAGATGGCAGACGGATATCTTATCTCTGTCTCTGGAGGGGTGATGGGGATGATGGATGTCTACCTAATGGGCCTTTGGTTTCACTCTTGATAAACTCTATTAGATGACACGGCTGCCGTTGTTGATTTTCACAACATTTTATCAGGTTGCTCAAGGGCTAAAAACGGATCAAAGCTGTTTTTTTTTTTATATCCCTGCATCTAAACAATATTGAGCATGAAATGCGAATATCACTTTGCGGAAATACTGTAACGAGTGCTGAAAACAGAGCTCCCAAGGCTACAAATTTACAGACCGTGGATCGTAAAATTTTATATCATCCGCACGTGGTCACACAAATCCCAGGATGACATTTCTCATGTGGTCGAGGTCACTGTTCTCATGGCCATGAACAGCCGTGGTTAAACCCGTGAGGGTGCCGCGGCTACCAGACCGGCTGAGTGAGAGTGTGGGTGGGGTATGAGCTGGGGGTGATGGAGCCGGCGTGGGGGAGGCTGATTCGAGAGAGAAACAGGCCAGGAGAAGACCTGAAGAGGGCGGGGTCACCACAGGTTAAGATAAGCGAGCCTGTGCCGGAGGCTGTGGATTCCAAGGTTGGTTTTATCTGGTTTTGCTGGTTACACTTGAGAGAGAAGAGGGAAAATGAGTTTTATCTCATACAGAAGACATCTTGTTTTTCCTCTATTTAATTCAGTATATAGAGCACACAGGACACAGAGGCCAGTACATACAGTAGATAAGATTAGGTTTGTGAAGTACTTAAACATATTTCCCTTTGTTCATCTCGCACAATCACATTTCAACGATCAATACAACATGTAGCCCCTCTGTGAGCACATTTCCACCAAGTCAGGTAGGAGAGGAGAAAACAAAACAAGCATCTGGTGGCGGCTTTATCGATTTTGGTCTGATCACTATGTCTGGGGACCAATTTAGCTCGGCGAGGTCCAGGCCTCCAACACGCTGTCTGGCCTTTTATTTTTTTCAATTTAGGCAATATTTGTTAGACAGTCATCAATTTACTGACATCAAAGTGCAAAAATAGAACATAAAAATGTTGCTCAGTGGTCACTTAGCAACTACAGAAGCCTCAACCAGTGCAAAACATCTGGAACAAAAAGAGCATCCAGGCCTCTGAGTCTAATGCACTCTGGCAGCAGGCCTTGTTTTTCTGTTGACACTTGGACATAATTAGCTCGGACAAACGTAAAGTAACCATTGTTCACAGGCATGCACTTACAGGAATGCTGAGTGCCTCTCCCGCCGATTGTTTCCCCGAGTTTTCAGCAGAGCAGAATGTGTTGCAAAGTTAGTATCCAAACTGTGGACAAGTTTGAAAAAGAAAAGGGATTCAAGCGAATGCTTCCGACTTGTTCTCTACTATCTTGCTGTGCAGTAGGAGGACAAAGAGAAGAGGTTGCTGGCTTGGCTGAGCTGGAGGCGGACAGCTCTGGGAAGCTCTGGGCAGAGGTAGATAAAGATATCAGGGTGGCTGCGTGCATACCGACAGACGCTGGATGGGGGACCGGAGCTTTATATGATTCTAAATATTCAGTGTTTGTGAATGTCTAGAGTAAGAGGTGAGGGAGGATGCGGAGGCACTAAACAGACAGCAGGGCAGGAGAAGATAAACTGCGTTACATGGCATGAGGTCATGGCTGGGTTGAACGTTTTGTGTCAAATTGTTTTAAGCTGCAACGGAGGACTGCAACTACAACTCTGCCCTTCAGCAGAACTGCACCACTGGAGATCCTGGAGGGCCAAAATGAGTATTGACCAGCGAGTAAGCAACTGCAACACTGGTCAGTACTTAGGAGCACCACCTCTAATCGATACTGTGTCGAGAGCAGTACGCATTGCTGCACACACAAGCAAAAACTGGCCAGTAGGCACAACACGCAGACCAATAAACACATAGGAATGTCGCAGTATAATTTGTCCTACACATGTTTCAAGCAATATAAATAGAGCATTGTGAGGATCGCATCTCAAAACTAACAATTCCACATTTCATTTGAACCTCCACAGAGCCACTGGTCAGGGATTAGAGTGAGAGAGCACCGAGGCATCTGTGGAAAACAGTTTTGAAATCGGTGAGCCTTGACGCAGGAATGGCCTGAGAGATCTGTTAGGAAACGCAGATAATCTGGATGGGGGGGGCACTTGGAATCTAGTGACATTTCTTTTTCTGCTGCTGCAGCACGCGTGTGGCAGAGAACCACGTGAAAGAAAAACTAATCAACACGCATGTACGTACACCTGTGCACGCACCTGTTTTTGTGCAATCACAGTGAAAAATGCACCCAGCTTCTTCCTGACATCCTCCTTACATCGGGAGACTCCTTTTGGGGTACATCGGGGTAAAATGCAGGGCGTCAAATGAAGCGGTGAGGTGCGAGAGACACCAACACAGACAGAGAGGCTGAGATAATGCACGCAAAACGTTAATGCTTCGATTCCCACGTGGCTCATACTAGAAACAGACGGACACGGCTGCTCACGGAAACCCTTTCCTCCAACACACACACACACACACACACATACACACACACACTCTAATCCATAGTTCACTAAACAATGACTTGGCACTGTGCTCACTGAACTACAACAAAGTATGTGTGTGTGGGTGTGTGTTGAGTAATGCCCCAGCTGGTTTCCAGCAGAGTGCAACATAACACACTCCTGCTGGTCTTCCTGACCCCCAAGACAAGGCTCAGCCAGGCACGCACAGCACCTCACACAACCCTAAACTCCTCCTGACTGAGCCAGCTCTCCTCCACACACACACACACGCGCGCACACACACACACACACACACACACACACACACTCTACTCCAAAGTGCTTCCTTCCTCCCTGAAGTCTGAACATGGATCAGGAGAACAATAGGCTCTATTAGCCCCCCTTCAGTTCCCTCCCTTTCTTAAGAGAGATATTTACTTTAGTTGTGTAATGACTTTGAATGAATAATAACACCCCCGAGCACTGACGGCTGTGTAAACTTGTCTGAGGGAGATCTTGGCCCCGAAGGCAGTGGTAGTGACTCTTCGGCTGCCACCATGTGTGAGCCACGCCTCTTGGCTTGCACAGCAGAGTGAGCACCGAGTGTAAAGTCAACTCAAAGCACAGGAATCCCATTTCGCTTTGTTGTTTGCACATTTTCATAAGTCGTGCAGTTGAACAGGCGCGGAATTAACATGTCGTCAAGTCATTATAAGAATATTTATAAAGGTAAAAGGTCTAAAAAAAACAAAACCTTACTCTCACCACAGCATGCGTACACACACGTCCATGCAGGGCAGATGGCATTAAAAAATACAGTTATTCATGAAGGCCACTGCTCTCCGCCTGTCTCTCTATGTGTCACGCCATGCCAGCTAGATAAGCAGGACTCGCATCATACTGCTGAAGGAACACCATCAAGTTCCCATTCCTTTCACCTCTTCAACTCAGCGTGTCTGACAGGAAAGCTCTCTTATGAGGCATTTCAAAGCACTTCAAACAAACAGGTTCATTGCGCCAATGGGATTTTGTATACAACTTGGAGGCTTTTCAGAGAGAATGTGATCTTAATATGGCCACAGTGCAGTGATGCTTGAGCATATTGCCACTGTTTTCACACCACGTGGGCAGCAGCTCAGACCCCAATGCCCAGCATGTGACCCGCAGACCGACTTAAACCATCACACGCTTAACTTACGCTCAACTGGTCATGAATGATCCGTCGTGATTGGCAGACACATTAAATATGAGATGCGCCTTCCAATCACATGCTGCCCTGCTGGTGTAGGCTAATCCGAAATCATTGATATTCATGTCAAACATGAGGCTGGCTCTCCGTCAAATAGGGCAAAGTCCGCACTCCAGGGCGAACTCTAAATTGGTAAAGAGAATTCCCTCTAAAGGAGGTGTTGTTTCGTTTCAATTTAAATAGGAGAATGGCGTAAAAACAGATGTTGCAAATGATTCAAATAACATAACAGATGTTGTTTTAGTTGCTGCCCAAAGAGTTAAATGTGGATGGAAAAGTTGAGATGTTGAAAGAGTTGCAGGCGGTCGCCAGCAAGCCAACGCTTGAGCTCGGTTTCAGTTTGTGTAGCGTGTGGTGGAATATTTACGCAGACCATGTTATCTCACTCCGAAAGGACCAAAGCATGTGAGTATGTGTATTTTTGGAGGGTGATCTGAGGGTAAATACATGTCAACCACTCGACTTTTCCTTCCAAAGCAATTAAGCTTTTAATTTAATATCGTGTGGCAATCGTGCTCAATAATAAATACATCAGGGGATGAGCTGCAGAGAAGAAAGAGGGTCAGAACACAGTAACTCAATAATCAACAGCAGACTGAACTTGGACTGATAAGCAGTAGAAACCCAAACACAGGAATGCACCCACTCATACACACAGAAATCTCACTTCGCGCATACACCGATCAGCCACAACATTAAAACCACTGACAGTTGAAATGAATATCATTGATCATCTCGCTACAGTGCAATATTCTGCTGGCATTCATGTGGATGCAATTGACACGAACCATCCGCCCAAACACCCTTGCAGATCAAGCACACCCCCCCATGGCACCGGCACACCCCGATGACATTGGTCCCCCAGCAGGACAATGCGTGCTGCCGAACCACAAAAACTGCTCAGGAACAGCCCGAGGAACGTGACAAAGAGCTTAAGGCGTCCACCTGGCCTCAAAATGCCGCAGATCCAAATCTGATTGAGCTACATGGGACGTGCCCCGAAAAATTAGGATCCATGGAGTGCTGCTGGCATGAGGGGGTTCACTTTGTCTGAAACAATGCTTGGGAGGGTTTTATGGGTCAAAGAACATCCACATGAACACCAGGACCCAGGGTTTCCCACTAGAACATTGCACTGTAGCCATGATCAATGTCATTCACTTCATCTGTCAGTAATGTTGAGGCTGATAGGTGTATTTCAGGTCAGCCCTCACTACAGGAAACGACTACTACTTCAATTAGGCCTTAAAATGGATACAGTAAACATGGATTTATCGCCTGCAGCACGTGGCTTTTTGTGTCTGTGTTTACAGGCATACAAGCACAAATACAGCAGCACGTTGAAGTTCAGAGTCCAGTGACTGCTGCTCTGCAGCTTAATGACCTCGTAAGAGACAGACAGACACCACTGAGTGAGTGGAGTGGCGCCAATCAACACATGATTGTTGTGACAGTTCCGACCAGCCATTATCAACAGTGGGCCGTAATTCACTGTTGATGACTTAATTTAGCCCTCCCCACAGTTAACAGACAGCATGGCTCATCTCCACCCAGATGGGGCGTAGGGCTTAGCTCAGACCTCTTCCCATCCTAATCCTCCTCTTTTTTTCTACCCTATAGTCTTTCAACCATCTCTCTCTCTCTCACTCTCCTCCACATGGCTGTTCCTCCTCTCTCTCCCTCCCTCTCTCTCGCCGTTATTCGACTCCTGTGCTGAATTGAAACAGCCCTGCGACACAGAATGTCAAATGCCTTCTCGTCCTCATTACAGAGCTTCCCGAGACGCCCCTTCCCACCAAAAGGCGTTCATTTCTCATGCATTTCCAGAGCGTTCCACCCTGCTACCTACCAACCACAAAGGCAAACAATACTCTCTTTGAGCTATTATTATCATCGAGTTATTATTACCATCATCTCATATTTATACACAGTATGTTTCGTGTAAACTTCGTTCTCTCCCAGTTTTGTTTATGAGTGATTTGCTGGTGCAGACAAATCAACTACAGCAACTAAAAGTGCTATTACAAAGGAAATATATTATTAATGCATCATCAAATGGCCTTTGATTCCGTAGGAATGGCAAGGAAGGCTCAAAATAGATTATGCAAGGCACCTTGGAGCAGGGTTAATAATGAAAAAAGAAATATGAGAGAATACTGGATGTGAAGCAGAAACAAAGAGATGCAGGAAGAAGAAGAAAAAAAAAAAACACTTGCAAGCTTGACGACTAATCATAAACAGAGAATGCCACAAAGTGGGGGCTTTAGGTTTGTATGGTTTGACAAAATATGATTCCATACTGCAGCAAGCGTGTCTGTGTGCATGTGTGTGCACGCGCTGCAGTGCTGCATTGCCGGGGAGGAAGTCAGACCTTACTCCCCCGAGAGATCCCCCATGTATGGGTGGGATCAAGGAACAACCTAATTGGTCTCTCTGCACTGTCTTTCTCCTGGTCTCCTATTCTTCAACACAAATGAGCACACACACATTCAGTGCACACATTCACGCAACAGCACATACGATCTCGGTCTTACACGTAGGATTGAAGTTTACCAGTCCTCAGCTGAGTGGGGTTAAAACGAATGTAAACGTCTGTGTCATTTTAAACCCTGCTCCGCCAGCCTTTCTCTTTAAATCTTTAAAGAGGAAAGAGAATACACAACATCCCCATTCCCAGGGCTTGGATGTCGGCAGGTGTAACTGACACCGTTTGATAGTTAGCCACCATGAATCGATACTTTCATCCCAGATGCCATCACCAGATACGCTGGTTGTCAAGGGCGGCAACAGGTGGAATGCACTCTTGTCAGTCAACAACAGAAAACAACGGGCTTTCAGAGTTGCAGGCTGGAACGATCACCTCCACGTTCAATCTGCTGGAGCAGCAAAGTGACTTGCATGCAATGACAAACATCATCATCCTGCAGTCTGGAAAAACAGGCTCCAAGGTTGGAAACACAATACCACTTAGAAACTCCCCCGAAACCAACAAACAAGTGTGGCTAGTTTTACATACATGGCTAAAAGGCAAGCCTCCCTCTGGAGACAAAAGGGAGGCGCTGAGGAGTTTTTACATGAGACTGAGGTAAACTGATTTGTAGATAACTAGATTATCTGCACCAGCTCCCTATGGGCAAAAGGATGTCCTCAACTGTGCTGCTGGTCAGTGCTGTTGCAACCAACTTGGAGGAAAGTCACTGGTTCGTTTCACATCAAAAACAACACTTGAGTCACCACTGTGGGTTCACTGAACATGACATCTTTTGATGATGTTTACATGCACTCCATTAGGGGCATTGTTCACCTTCCCATCAATGGACCCGCTTTCCTTTGAGGCAAGTACCACAAGCCTGTCAGACGAGAAGAGAATAAAGCCTGCTCTACTTTCGCCAGTCTCCCACATAAACCGCCCATAGATGAGCAAGAGCAAAACAGAAGGACAGCGGAGATAATAAATAAATAAATAAATAAAAGCGGGGAAAAATGGAGGAGGGGAGGGGGTGGGGGTGGTTTTGACAGAGGGCTGAGAGGAGGGAAGTGCGGGGCCACTTCTGCGCCCTGCCACCCTGCATCACCAAGCAGCCAATGATGGATGAATAGAAGCACATCCCAATAATAGAAAGGACTTGGACACCGAGCAGGATCATTAGCTGAGTAACAACAGGCTTTTGGGGAATCATGAGGGTACATGTGTGCCTCTAAGTATGTGTATATGTTCAATTCTGTCTAGTTCAGTATGGCTTCATTTGTCAAACTGCTCAGCCTCAAACCTACCGGGGATGAGTGCCAAATGTGCTTCTATTTCTAGTATCAAGGCCTGAGCATTAGAGTGAAAACAGCAAATAAATAACAATCTGTAAACCATGGACTCAGCCCTTTAACAGCTCCCTTTGTCCACACCAAAGACTGTCAAACAAAGTCAAACAAAGACTGTCTGACTGCTTCTTTTTTTTTTCTTGGCTCCTGGTCATCAGTTATTCATACAAACTTGGGATCGCGCTGCTATTTGCTGGAGACAAAGCTGGACGTACATGTATATTCGCATATCGTATTGGCGGTGCTCGCTGTAGCATGGAGATAAAAAAAAAAGAAAAGGACAATAAATCAGGGTAAACAAACAGATGGCTGGAGCAGAGCACCAAGAGAACAGAAGGGTTGAGATGGAAGAGAAAACACAGGTATCAAGGACCCGCACAGACGGGAGCTCACGCTGTTCTCTCATCTGCAAACACCATTAACTTTCAACGAGTCACATATATTTTATATTTCTGCCGGCTGTTCTGCTGAATATGCCTACGGCTCTCGTTTGTAGAATCAATGTGCTTTTAGGCAGCCATCAGTGTGTATTTCATTCATTTCAACAAAATCATGAAAGCTTACTTAATTATTGCATTACTATTACTATATATTTAATGGATCATCACCAACAGAGTTGAGAGCAAAACAGCAACCTACTAAAAAATAAAAAAAACCTCTTCCTCTTTTCAGAACATCCATGATTGCTGTTTGAATTTTGGATTTGATTTTCAGACGGCATATGTAGCTTGTCAATGCACTTTGGCGGCTGACTCTCAAATCTCGGCTGTTGGAGAGTCCTTGAACACATCAGGATGGCACTTTCAAAAAGTAAAAGTGAAATGAATGAAAACCATTTGCCTGTTAAAAAAACATCTAAAAATGACTGATTTCTCATAAGCACGTCATTAGTTGCTTAATGGACTAAAACATTAACATAAATGAAGATGGGTGACGCGTCCCTACTTCCTACTATCGGACAAAAATGAGGCCAAAACACCGCTGATGCGAGTGCTGCCACCTTGCGCTGGTGACGTCATTTATGCGCAGTAGTGATTGGAGCCCCTGTATTAAGTTCCCGCCCACCCACCCAATCGCGAGCAGGGCTCAGCTGTCAATCGTGATGTTTCAACCCCTTTTTTATAGCATCAAATAACTAATTAAAACCAACCTGATCAGAAAAACAAACACTTGAACATACATCAATGTGATAAGAACTACCTAAAATGACAGAAACGATCTTTGGGAAAAATTAATTTGAGGTGTACTTTGAGTTTTTAGTTTGACCCATGTCCTTCCTGATAGGGGAGGAGTTTAAGACCTAAACTGCAGCCCACCACCAGGGGGCGAACGAGATGTTTCGGCTTCACTTTTGAGGAGCTCTCACGTCGTCCATCCTTACATAGAGTCAATAAACTAAAACATCAAACCAAACAATTGCATGTCATTTAACTCTAACGTGTCTGTGCGTTTGCTGTATGATGGAGTTTAAAAGCTGTGGTCGCCCACTGAATGATGATCGACCATAAGTAGCAACTTGAGGGCGTCACTGATGTCAAATTCCTGTAAGTCAGCGTGGTCTCATGGTCACAAAGGAATCCCTCTCATTCACAAGCTGCCATTCAATGGATGTGTGACTCACAGCAGAGGTGAGTAAGTCATCAACTCCATCGCTGCAAAACCACAGCGCCTTTTAAGTCACAAAAACAATCTCTGAGACTGTGTGTGTGTGTGTGTGTGTGTGTGTGTGCGCGTCACAGAAATCCATTGCCTCTTCTTTATCCTATCTCTGCTGGCATTCAGGTGTCAGTGAGATAAAAAAAACAGATGCTACAGTCACATTTTGCCACATATTTGTATTGTGAGCTTTCTCTTTGCTTGATTTTCATCTCTGACAAAAACTGTTGTTGCCATACATGCCTATGCCATAACACTGCCTCCACCATGTTTGACAGAAGATGTGGTGTGCTTCGGATCATGAGCTGTTCCTTTCCTTCTC
>JBBPCS010004543.1:0-11231 GCA_037974645.1 Hollardia meadi | reverse complement strand
CCCCCCCCCCCCCCCCCCCCCCCGCTTGTTTTCCATTGATTCCAGTGTTAGGATAACAGCATGCATACTATTGTCTGTCTGTTTAGGGAGTCTATTTCCAAGTGTTCCTTTATGTTTTAAGCTACAACGAAATGCATAGATATAGTCCATTACTAATGACGAGTCATGCTCATAGAGTAAAACTTCTCAGATAATTATGATAAATGTAACAACAGACCAATAGAATATTAGTTTAAGTCCAGTATTGATAGTTTTCAATCACAATTCACTCTGTTCCAACTCTTTTAACTGTCTTTGAATCAGCCCTCAAACATCAACATCCCTGAAGTTAATATACTCACACTTAAAGCACATTTCCATGAGTGCAAAGCAGTTTATTTACACGGATTATCACCATGACAGAGCCTGACCAGCCCCATTTGTGCAAGCTAACCCTTTCTGATGCTTTTTCCTCTAAAAATACAGAAAACTATGGTCATTTCCTTGAATAAATAACATAAATGCAGTAAATAAAATAAAATAATACAGAATTTTTTTTTTTTCAGAAACACACAACACATATACAAAAACAACAGTCATAGTGCCACGCCTTACTTCTATAGCTGGAGAGCTTGTCATCATAATGGACATTAATGGGCCAGATTCCTCCCCAGCAGCAAAGGCTTGGAGCATTAGACTGCAGTTAATGGACATTTTGTCTTTCCCGAGAGGAAAAGGGAAGTGCAATTTGTTGAAACAATATGACTCTCTCATCTAACATTACCCCTTCCTTGTACATAGTTCAAACATGCAATACAGTATGTGTGCCAGTCAAGCACATGCCTGAGGATGTAATGCCCAAATATAAGGAAACCATAAAAACATAAAGTAGAAATCCACACGTAATGAAGAGAGTCCTCAAAAGGGTAAGAGGTTCCTCTCTCATTTTCCATTTACTTAATTCTTTAAATGCGTTTTTCATCACTTCGACTGCTAATAAGGGCCTCTGTGCAGCAGCATTAGCATGTTGCTATTCAGTAGCATCAGTATAGTACTGGTGACCACAGCTAAAATCCCTTGAGAGCCCATTTCCAGTCCCTGCACCCCTCCTTTCACTCCCACGTAGTTTTCAGAGTAAGCCAAGTACAACTCCAAGCATCTCCTGACCTTCAGCTGTTTGATCAGTGCTGGGTAGCCAATCTCTGCAATGCCGACTGTATCATCATCATCATCATCATCATCATCATCATCATCATCATCATCAGTAAGACTCTTGCTGAGAACCTGTGAAGTTGGAGGCACAGGACTGGCTTGAGGCTGATTTAGAGGGTGGGGAGTTGAAGGTGCAGAGGTTAAGGAGTTATCTGCTGCAGTGTTGTTGCTGCCTGTGCCAGTGTGTGGAGCTGAGGGGACAACAGTAGTTGTAGTTGTGGTCGCGGCAGCTGGTTTGTTGTTTGGCTTTCGATTTTCCGCAGGCAGAAGGTCTGTTCTCTTCATGCATGAGTCCATGTAGCTATCATAGGTTTGAGGGGGGTCGCTATAACTGTAACTGTCTCTGTTGGAGACTTTGGTATCAGTAGACTTGGAACCATATTTCTTGTGCATGTAGTGCTTGTAGTAATACTCCTCCTGGGGGCTGTTCAAGTGAAAGTGAGGACGGTGGACCCTTTCTAACCCGTAGCCAACGGCCATTCCTGCCACAGCCCCTCCACCTGCTGCCACTGCTGCACTGCGCCCAAACCCTCTGGATTTATCAGAGGGAAACACGCCCATTGCATGAACTGAGCGAGAAAAGGGCGAGCCGCCTCCAACATTATGGCCCCCATAACCATAACCACTGTAGTGAGGGCTCAGAATTTTGTTGGCTGGGTTTCGGTTGATGTATCCACCCCCATAACTACCATAACCTCCTCCATAACCTCTTCCATATGGGGAGCCCCTTGCTGGATCCTGGTTATGGTAGCCTCCATCACCCGGCTGCTGGTGGTTACTACCTGTATTCCCGGGTCTGCCTGATTGCGGAGGGTTGCCTCCTTGGTTGGGTTGTCCAGGCTGTTTGGGGTATCCACCCTGAGAGGTGGAGCCCTGATTATGTCTATGGCCTGTATTAGTGTTAGTATGGGTGCTGCCATGGCTGGAGGTGGGGACCTTCTTTGAGCCAGAGCTTTTTTTGCCAAGTGAAAAATGGATATGAAACAAAAGAAGTGACAGACACAGCACAGATAATGAATTCGGCTTCATCTTCGCCCTGTAGGGTGGGTTTGTGAGAGAAAAGGAAAATTAAGAAAGGGAAAGAAAAATTAGATAACAATACAATCTTTATACCCTTATAAAGTTGTGTCACATTTACTCAGAATTAAAATTAGGTTTTGCCACACTGTTTAATGCTAGCTATCACTTTAATATTTATGGATGTATAAAGCTATTGTTGTAGTAAAGTTGCAAATCAATGAGCAGGACTCTGATTTACAGCCACATTAGTGGTTCACATTATTTTCAGATCAGTGTCATAAAGTATCTTCTATCTAAATCTTTTCAATATATCACTATCATGATATAAAATAAAACATTAAGTGATATAGACAGTTATTTAGCGGATCTCTCAATATTTTTGATAAATGCCCATTATAAGTTCCTGATTAATTGATCATTACCATTGCTGATTAATTTTCTGTAGACTGATCATTTCCTCGACTATTTGTTAAAATTTGTATCCATAAATTCCACCCCTAACCTGATTTAATTCACTTTTACTTCCTTCTTCGTTTAAGGCTATGAAAGATGTTGGTGACCACTATAACGCTGTATGACACAATGAAACGACCTGTATGACGTGATATTCAGTCTAATATTAGTTAATTAAGTAACAGTTATGCTCATATTGTGATCTGTTGTCAGTCCATCAGCTCCTCAGTGCCTCTTTTCACTGTTTCTAACACAAGTTTGTGAATAACTTTTGCATTCTCAGTGTTTTCTGTCAACTCGAGGTCTTTATTGTTGTTTAATGATGGGGATGGGGATTCAAAACGTTATAAAAAAAAGCAACCCAAACACGAACTGTTTCAGACAGTACCTTACTACCGGTCTTGTATTGACAGTGCTCTCACTTTAATGTGCCCTGCCCATTTTTTCCCACTGTCCTTTATTTGCAAAGCCAATGTCAAACAGACTTAATAGAGTCGAGAATAAACTAGAGGCTAACTTAAACATTGTAAGGAGGGCGGTGAGCTAGTTACAGTCTTATTATTCTACGTGAGGTGAAAATAAGCATTTAATTTCCCAAACAAGCATTAAATCGGGTGGGTGTGGTTACTTTAAGACAAGCCTTACCTTGAATGATGAATGTTTTTTCCTTATCTAGTTTCAGTTTCCCGGGTTGTCTTTTTCCACTTGAGTCTTGATGAAGTTCAAACGTTTTTCAGTTTGGAAACTGGTGAACTGGTGGGTAAATTCCATATGATGTAAGGCAGCAGGAGGGATGTGTGGGTCGCATAGAAACAGAAGATGAAGGGGGCGTGGTTTTATTAACCACATTTCCCAGCATCCTCATCCATGCCGTCATGTCGACTTAGAAGAGCTACACTGAGGGCAGTGGTTTATATTAGTACTGTACTTGCTTACAGTTATAAAGTATTCAACTGAACCCAAAAGCAGGCCTTCCTTTAAACATTAAATACATAATAATTAGCCAACTGTAATGGGCCTTCTGTATAATGAGATAATACTTCTGCACTGGTATGCATGATGTTTATGGTGACATCTGTTTTTACTGTGGTGTTATGTCATTATTGTGGCGTTGCTACTTTTATTTGAATCAAATACCTATTCTTCCACTACTAAAAGACGCTGACATCAGACACAATTATGTCTGACAGAAACATCAAATAAATTAAACTGAATATATTCAACAAGTTTAATGTAAACAGGGGTTTTAAACTTCTGTCAATTTACTTATTCAGTTTAATTTATGTGATGTTTATGTCGGTTGACACGTTTTAAAATGTGTCATTTTCAAAGTAACAAGCACATGCAACACAAAGAAATGCGAGAGAGAGTCACACATTGATTACTGTCTGGGTGTTGTGTTACGCTTATTGCTGCCACTTAGTTATTTTCAGTGTGCAGTAACACTGTGAATATATCAGATCACGTCCACGTGTGGCACCAAAGTTTAATTGTGAAGAAGCCACAAAAAAGTAGTAAACCTACGTGGGATTTGGCAAATAGTTGATTAATTTATTTCCTATTTTCAAAGGGCCATTGGGAAAGTGAGGACGGAGAAGTGAGGAGCTGCACTGCAGTTTTCTTTTTTCATGGTCTTGCAGTCATTTTCAGTGACTGATTTACCAATTTGATCATTTTGAGAGCTAACATTTATGGCTCATAGAGGCATAAAGGGCAATGAAATTGTGGATGATTTAGAAAAACATGCTGGGCAACGAGGTTATTCTAGAAATTTCATTCAATAGGCCTAAATCTGAAGCAGAAATAACTACAAAAAGAGTGGCAGAACAGCTGGGATACAGGAAGCACAAGACGACAACTTTATGCAGGACAGCGAGAAGTGGGCACAGTGAGGGTAGCTAAAAGAAATATACAAAAGAAGAAACCATCTTAACAAGGCTTAGAGTGAGACATACCAGACTTAATAAAACACTTCAGTTAATAAACAAGCATCTTTATTATATTATATTATTAATAATATTATACTTGTAGACAGGAGAAATCATCGAGCTGAAACTCCTGTGAAGACGTGTTCTCCGACTGAATGAGATACACTCTTCCGAAAGCTACATCTCTGCAGTTGAATGTAAAATATTCTCCATCCAAGATAAGACCATTCTAAGCCAAAATGTCCTTTCATGTGTGTGTATTACTTCTATTTCTGTTGTAAACGGTATTTCTCGATAAAATCTTACTCTCCCAAATAGAGGAAAAAAGTAGTGGTTGTTAAATGGTTTGATGTTAATGGTTGTTGGTTTTGCCAAATGTCTATGAAACATCTCAGAATGACTTTTAGTCTCAAGTTTTACATGGACTTAAAATCCATCAAGAAGTGTTGATTGTTCTTTATGAAACCTCCTGCACATTTTTATTAAATTTTAAATTTAAGAGTGACTGACATTTTAATGCCTGCACCGGGCAGATAGAAGTTAGCCTTGAAAGGTTTCTGTCAGGCAGCTTTCTCACAGAAAGTCCATAGAGCTTTCGGACAGAAATCCCACAGAACTTTCTAGCAGAAAGCGTTGTCTGACAGAAACAGACCAAAGGCATTATGCTTTCGGGTTGTCTGACCGTCTGTTCGTCCATCCATCCCATTCTCCCATTCTTTTCTTCAAATTTGGCACAAACTCCCATTTGGACTCAAGGAAGAATTAACTAGAAGGTCAAAGTCACTGTGACCTCATGTCTGTCCTACTTTTATGAGCACAATATCTCCGGAAAGCCTTGTGGGAATTTCTTGGCACAAATGTCAACTTGGACTCAAGGATAAACTGATTAGATTTTTGTGGTCACAGGTCACTGTGACCTATTGAACACATTTTTAGTCATAACTCAAAAATTCATACACTAATTATTTAAAAAAATGCAAACAAATGTCTAACAGGATAATGAAGATGAATTAATGACATTTTATATCCAAAAGGTCAACTTCACTGTGACATAATATTCTGCATAAACACTTGCCATTATTCAACACCATCATTCAGGAACAGAAGGAGAGATTAGATTGTATTGATCTTCTAAGCTGCAAGGTTGTAGATATGTTTGAGGCATCCATGTTTTAGAATTTAGAGCTTCTTTGCAGCAACATCCATATTTGAAGCATTGTAGTCCACCACAAGCTCATTGGTTTTGCTGATACTGAGCTTCAGGTGATTGTTGTTGCACCATGTGACCAATAATATAATGTGATCAGTCACTACATATGTTATCTGAGTCTGGACAGATATGGGTGGAAATTGCAACTTGATTGGTGTGTGGAGGCATACAACCCTGAGGCGGGAATTATAACTTTTTTTTCAGTTTTTATTTACTTCAAAGTAGTAGTTTAGAAAAGAGTACCAAATTTTCTTGTGGAATGAAGTGAAGTAGATGTACATTGTTGCTGCTGATATTAGAGCAGACAGGTTTTGAATAAATTGCCATAATTTGAAAACGGAACGAAAAGCTCCGGCTCTTCCACTGTCCGAACTTAATAACGTGACATCCAGCGGAAGTAAACAATACAACCGCTGGTAACGTCAGCTGCCTGCGTTTATCAAATGGTTGATGATTGTATCCGTTGTGCATTTAGTTGTTTCGGGTGTAATTAATCAACAATGTCTTCAGTTGAGTATTTGAGAGAGTTTGTGAACGAGCGACTAACGACTGCTGCTGAAGAAATATTCGGGGTTTTTAAAAAAACTATCGTCGAGTACGAGGAGGAGATCGATCGTCAGCGCAGACTGCTGGATAACGTTTGGAAACCTGTCATAAAGATAGACGGTATAGGTGCGTAATATTTATTATTTTAATACGATTTAATAATCGGAAACCGAAGAATTCTATTTACTTATAATTCATTTTTAAAATACATACTTGTACTAATTTGCTCGCATGTCTGCGGTTTTTGTTTACCATCCTGGTAGTATCCTATTTTTTTTGTTCTCTGTACCTCCAGAGCTCGCACAGCAACATGTCTGTGAGGAGGAGGTTCTCGCTAATCAGCAGTTGTGTAACCAGGAGAAGAACTCCAGTTTGGATCAGGAGGATCCAGACCCTTCAGAGATCAAAGAGGAACAGGAGGAACTCAGTCAGGGGGGAGAGCAGCTTGTACTGAAGCAGGAAACTGATATCTTTATGTTGACTCCTACTTATGAGGAAAGTGACCACCAGCTCCTCTCTAACAACTCTCATGTAGCTGAGAGCCAAGATCAGAAAGGGGGCACGCATGGAGACACTGGATCAAACACAAATGCAGAGCCAGAACCTAAGGAAAGACATCACAAAGGCGAAAGTTATGGCAATAATATAGCACACAGCTCGAACTTTTCTGTGATTCACAGTAATGCTCACCCAGGAAAAAAATATTTTAAATGTCACACGTGTGGAAAGGCTTTTAACTATGAGTCCAAACTGAATGTACACCTGAGAAGCCACACAGGTGAGAAGCCGTATTGTTGCGACACCTGTGGAAAAAGATTCAGTCAGTCATCATCATTGAATGTTCATATACGACTCCACACAGGTGAGAAGCCATATTCTTGTGACACATGCGGGAAAGGTTTCAGACGTAGTCACACCTTGTTGGTCCACATGAGAACGCACACAGGCGAGAAGCCGTATTCTTGCAAAACGTGCGGGAAAGATTTCCCGTTTGGCAGCGAGTTGAAAGTTCACATGAGAATCCACACAGGTGAGAAACCATACCTTTGCCATGTATGTGGAAAAAGATTCAGTCAGAAATCAGACTTGACAAACCATGCAAGAATCCACACAGGCGAGAAGCCTTATTCTTGCAAAACGTGTGGTGAAGACTTCACACGTAGTAGTGTGTTGAAAGTCCACATGCGAACACACACAGGTGAGAAGCCGTATTCTTGCAAAACATGTGGGAAAGATTTCAGAGTGAGAGGTCACTTGACAATCCACATGAGAAGAGCCCACACTGGTGAAAAACCATACCTCTGCAAGATCTGTGGGGAAAGGTACTTTGATGCTTCCCATTTGGCAAAGCACATAAGATCACATACAGGCAAGTAGCCTCATTATTTGCAAAACATGTGGGATATGATTCACGTGGTTCATAGGCAAAACACAAAATAACTGACAATGAGGAGCCACATAGTTGCAACACTTGAGGGCAAACTACTCAAATCACATACTTGAAAAAACACCTGAGGATCAATATGCACAAGAAAAACAATCGAGCTGAAACTCTTGCGAAGATGTGTTCAACTGAATGAACTACACTTATAAAATAACATCTCTGTAATTGAATGTAAACAGTTTTACGTAAATATTGTCAATATTATTACTGTAAAATGTCCCTTCATGTGACTATTACTTGCATTTTTCTTGGAAACAGTATTTCTCTGAAAAAAAAACCCTCAATCTCCCAAGTGGAGGAAACTTTCTCAGTGAATGTAATGGCAGTTAAATGGTTTGATGTTAATGGTTGTTGGTTTTTCCAAATGTCTATGAAACATCTCAGAATCACTTTCAGTTTCAAGTTTAACTCAAACTTGAAATCCATGTACATCAAATAGTATTTGATAGTTCTTTATGAAACCTCCAGCATATCTTTGCAATAAGTCAAATTTTACATTGGAGAATGACTGACATCATTCTTATAATACCATATAAGAAGTCCTATTGAATGTGAACACGCCCTCTTTTTTTTCTATTTTTATACACCATCTCTCATATGTCTGATCAAATCTTTGGCATTTTTGCTTGATAAATGATTGATCATCAATACAGTCAAAATGCCTACAATTATAAGTGGAATGAACCCTGTTTCTATTTATTCAACAGAATTAAATTACATGAGAGTTGTGACATTAAGTGGAAATCAAATGGGAAAAGGAATGTGCAAAGTACAAATTAGGGTGTAATGGAATACCAGATTGTCATTTCTTCACTGTAGAGAAAGCAGAACCATTATTGCAGAAAAAGATGGCATTCAAATTTATAGAAATGTTACAGAAACATTTGTACACATCTTGAATGTATGCAGTGCCAGCCATTTCCTCTCTGTGTGTGTACTGAAGCCTACATGCATATGTTTGTGTGCACTCCATTATTTCACTCAGGTGAAAGACTGATATTTGCAGAAAATTATTTTATTTCATTTTCTTAATTTTGATAATTTATTTGTCAGGGACAGTGCAACAAACATTGTAATTTGCAACCCCTGTCCCTGGTAAGGCCTTTCTATAGAAAAGAAATAATAATACAAATAACAATAATGTATATAAATAATATAAATATCATAATAATCTTCATTAACGATTCCATTATTTAATTAATTGCATAATAAATAGAGACATTATGTAATGTAACATGATCATATTAGAATTACAGTATTTACATCACATTACATGTCTGAGAGGTTTCAGTTCAGTAAAAATATGTTTTACTTTCAGAGTTTTGCAATATGATCACAACCTCGTATATCTTGGAAATCTTTGTTTCACAGTGAGTGGCTGTCAAACTGATGATGTGATGTGGGTGACAGATTGTCATGTGGATAAGAGCATTTGTTACATGTCATAAATGTTATTTTCAAAAGACCAGCGTCCCGTGGTTTTGTCAGTAGTTCTAGTGTGCAAACAGTTCAAAAGAATAACAGGCTGATCTAGATACAGTTTGACCAGCAGAAAACAAGACTACAACCTGGAAGTAGCATCACTTATGCTAACATGTAAGCAGTACTGTCATTCTTCACCACCTTCACCACAAAACATTGATATGACAGTTTCAATAGCTGCTCTGCAGGTTAAGAAAAAAAAATACATAGGTTAATGATACATTTTTAAACTATCCAACAAGCTGTAAAATGGTTAAACCTGAGCTCCACCTCGAATAAGAAATTTTACACATTATGACATCATTAATAAAAATCAAATAATATCAGGCAGTGACATAGCACAATCATTAATATAATACCTGAGGACTTTTATTTAGCTAACATTATGAATGCACAGTTTATTGTTCTGTGGTATTAATAAATTACTAAGCAACTGCTGAGAAGCCATACCGTTACAAAACGTGGGAAAGATTTCACATTTAGCAGTGAGTGAGATTCACATAGGAATCCACACAGCTGAGGAGCCGTACATTTGCCATATACATGTATGTGGGAAAAGATTCAGTCAGAAATAAGACAAATCATACAACAATCCACACAGGTGAGAAGCCTCATTCGTGCAAAACGTGGGGAAGATTTTAGAGTGAGAGATCAATTAAGGTCACTTGGTAATCCATGAGAAGAGCCCACACTGGTGAAAAGCCCTACCTTTGCAAAATCTGTGGGAAAGGATCCTTTGATCCATCTCAATTGGCCAGCCATATAAGATTGAGAAGCAAGTAGCCTTGTATTTGCAAAATATGTGGGGGATGATTCAGTTTTAGCAGCTCATGGTCAAAACGCACAAAACTCACTGAATTGATTACAGCACGTGTGTGAAACCTCTTACTTGAAAAAACAACCGAGGACCACTATACACAGGAGAAACATCAAGCTAAAGTCCTGTGAAGATGTGTTCGACTGAATGAAATACACTTTTACAAAAGCTTCGTGTCCGTAATGAACGTATACAATTTCTCAGGTCACAATATGTTATGTAATGAGATAATACATCTTTAGTAATTGCCATTAAATTTTGTAACTTTTTGTAACTTCATATTATTGGATTACTTGTATTTCTGGAAGCAACAGTTTTTCTTTAAAACAACCATAATCTTTGAAAAGAAAAATCTTTGTTGCACAGTGAGTGCATAGTTCCGACAAATATTCCACCTGTCAAGTGGATATTCCTTCAAATGTATACCTCACTAATATGAATTGTACTAATATGAATTATGATTGTGAACGCTGATATTAGAGTATCCTAATCCTAATCCTCACAAAACAATGCTTTCTTTAAATCCATGTTTGTTTGTTTTTGTATTTTAAATCACACAAAAGAAATAGGATTATAAGAATCATGCCTGAAGAATGACCCTGGTGTGCTGTTTCTCAATTTTTTGTTAGCAACCATCGACACGTTGTCCAAACACAAACACCTGCCACCAAATTTTATGTTGATTCTGGCAGCAGAGATTGAGATCTGGCGACGTAACATTCAAATCTTTTTTTAAATACTGATCAAACCATTCAGTGACCTCTTTTGCCCTGTAAAATACGCCCCTTACTTGTTGTCCACTCATTTACTCAGGTTTGTTATCTGTATGAGAGAAAACAAAAAGTGTACTATCATGCCCTCTTGTGTCTAAAAGTAGCATTATTTTTTACTACCTTCTTTATGTTTCGTATTTTTTCTATTGAAAAAAACAACAACATTAGATCAAGTGGGTCATGATGAATGTGTAAGCCAGATGCTGTATCTTACACCAAGTGTCTTATAGCCTTTATGCAAGATAAGAGAGGTGAGAAACAAGACTTCAAAGACGACAGTGAGTTTATAAGGTTGCAGTGTGTGCTCTCTCTCTCTCTCTCTCTCTCTCTCTCTCTCTCTCTCTCTCTCTCTCTCTCTCTCTCTCTC
>JBBPCS010004541.1:0-11231 GCA_037974645.1 Hollardia meadi | reverse complement strand
GCTCCGCCATTTCCTTGGCAGAGGTAATAACTAATAACGGTGCCACCTTTACCTGGATATGCTTTGCCTCCCTGAAAACTCTCCTGCCAGGGGGTGGTGCAGGAAACTTGGATATGTGGTCTTGTTTTTGTTCAGCCTCCTTATACGTTTCAGGGCATGTTGTTTTTAAATGCTTGAAGAGGTTACTCGTGTTGCTGCTGTGTGGCACTTTCTTGTCACAAATAGTGCATCGTGCCATATTTTTATCAATGGGTGAAAAGTAGCACCACACCACGCTTCGTTTCCTTTCTGCCATCTGTGTGCACGCTGCGGCTGCCTGTGACATGTGACACGGACCAGAGCTGTTTTGACACAAACATTATACAAAAGCACTGAAAACGTTTGGAAGTGATGCACCCACGCACGTTTTATATGTATACAGTTTTATTATCAATAAAAACTTTTATTATTTGTTTAAAGCAATCGATACCAAATGAGTAACTTGTGAGTATCGAAGTATCGATCCCGCAGCATCGATCCACCCATCCCTAACAGCAGCTGAGGTTTGCACTTGCAACCCAGTCACCAGAATAAATGTTCAAACTAGGGGTTTTAGTGAACGTTTTCAACGTTTCAATTTTTTGTTTTGACAACACTGTTTAAAGTCTGGTTAGGTTTAGGCACGAAAAACACTTGGTTAGGGTTAGGAAAAGATCATGTATTACTTTAAAATACCTGGTTTTGTTGCCCCAAACACGGCTGAAAATATTTTCTTCTGGTGCCACAAAGACAGCTCTTGCTTGGCAGCCATATCATGCCACCACCGCCAAATCCCCCACCTCTTCATGAAAAAGTCAGCACATATAAATGTAATGTGAATGTCATGTGACACATGAAGCACTAGCGAAAGTTCAGTCAGCAAGACTAATCTTTTGCATGCTTAGGCCTTGAGTTCATTTCTCATACCTTCCTGTCATACACTGCTCACACATGCTCACTCATAATTTCCACTCATAATCGGCTGTTCACATCAGCTGGTCTCATCTATCCAAAAAAAAAAAAATGTCTCTCTGTCTCTGCCTTTAGTTTTTTCATGCTGCTGTTATCCCCACCCCCCCCCCCCCCATCAACCCCAGTCTTCACAGATTCATCAGCCTTTCAGTCTCAGAGTGATCAGCCGCCACTAGTGCTAACCGCCAAAGACTTTTTGAATTGTCACATATCATCTGCTGTAATAAATATCTTTACTTCATCCATCTCTTCTGATTGAAATATTGTAGAAAAGTTTATGTGATACGTATGAAAGAAACTTGCAGTGCCAACATTTTATTGTGTCGATTGGTGTGTCAATTTGCATCTGAAAAGAAGTTAAAGAATGTCTCCTGTTTATTACAACTTGGGTTATCATAGTTTTAGCTGTCAGCTGTCATTGGTAACAATAACATTGAACTAACCAGGAATGAGACCAGGGAACTCGTTGACATTGCTATCGCCCAGATTCCACCAACCACGTCTGTGCTGCACTCCGGCTGCTGGACCTGACCGTGGCCATTCTACACAATGCTCGTGATTCCACCAGGTGCACTTCAGAAGTGTTTTAGAAGCGACTCTCCACTCTGCTCCATGGAGAATAGGCGTCTAGTCTGTTTTTCACGGAAGCTGCTTCAAGTCAGACATAGGAACAGCATAGAGAATCTGATCAATTTTCAAAATATTTTCAAAAAACACCCTGGCTCCAGATCAGGTTTCACTTTTAAAGACAGACAACAAAAGAAAACATTTAACTAAATAGCCTACTCACCCATGGTAGAAGCCCAAAAACCAAGGAAAAATAAGACGAAATAAACACAACCTGAGCAAGTCAACAAAATTAAGTAAGCATGAAGCTCCGTTTGGAGGATGGACATCGACGACATCAGAGAGACATGACAGATAACAAAAGGGATAAAAACAGGACTTCTTTAGTGCAACTTTGATCTATAGTTGAAAGCAGGGCTGCCAACTTTTCAGAAAACCTTAGAGTAAGATTTGAGCTGGGCACATGCACAGCACGCGCGGCAATTTTTTTTGGGCCCGTTTGGGGTTGCCACCGCATGCTGAAGACATTTATTTTTATTCATTTTTCTTCTATCCTTACCCCAACCATTAAAAAATGAACATAGAAATAAAACAGTTTTTGGCCACCAAAGGGATCACTGCCTGGTGGCCAAAGACCACAAGCTCACTATTTTCAACAATGTGGACAGGTCGGTCCCCTACACTACAGGGTCCAGCAAAAATGTACTTTGTGAAAAGACCAGTAAACACACATACACAGACAGAGCATGACACAAGACACAGCATGGCTCATTTTGTACGTCTAATTTGGTCAGGTCGGTTGACACTTCCAAAATGTATTTTGTAAAAAATCAAATAAATGTATTTAATTTACATTCTGTTTACATTCTTTGATCAGATTTACAAATCTGCTTTTTTTTAAAACAAACTAACTGAAATTAATAAATAATAAACCAATAAATAATAATAATCACAAATTAAAACAATAGGTCCTTCTTTTTTGCCTCTTTTTTTCTGCCATAAATTTATAAGACATCCTTAAAACTGTTAAGGATTAAAACGGTCATGTTGGTTTAATTTATCTACACAAGTGTACCAATTACAACATGATATGACTAAATTGGAATAATCCTGCATAGCCTATGGCTAATTTGCTTATCTAGCTAACACACTCTACATCAAACAACATACTGTACTGTAGTAGTAGTAACATTGTTAGTAGGCTAAATCTCTTGAGAAATCTCTCTACTAATTCCAGGAATCTCTGTGTATCTATGTGTCCTTCGCATACCTCAGTTTGTCCGATCTACTTCACACTTTGCGGGTGTGTTGCTGGAATCCAAATCCAAATCCAAGCAAAGATATTGCTACACTGTACATGCAGAGCGCTTCTGTCTTAACATCCGTAGGACATTAAAGATACCAGGGCAGGCATCTGTAACAAAAACTCCTCTTGTCATTTTGATATAACTCCTTTACTCATAAAACTTTCTGGTGTGTGAAGGAATTTTTCTTCATCGTTTTCACAATTGCATTCTCATTCATAGTCCTTGGGTTCAGGCAGACTCAGCATTGATAAAGTGTGGGCAGTACAGGCGCATCACAGTCTGGCACACAGGGAATATGTCCCCGCTAGTAAGCAATGTGAGCAGCTAAAGACATGCCACTACATTGTAACACTTGTTGAGACTTTCATTGTCCATCTTTAATTCTCCTTGATGCATCAGGCTGCAATCAAATTCTGCTTAAGACATTGTTCGTCTCCAGAGACCTCATTGTTTTGGCTCTCAAGATTTCCTTGACACTGTGGGGCTTGTGTGCAGAGGTGAGGCACTTTTCACTCACACAAATGTAGTCATGTGGTTCACTGTGCCCACAACCCAGTCTGGTCTCATCTTTGGTGGAAAGGACAACAGCAGCCATCCAAGGACGGGCTTTAAAAAGGCTGGTTGTTTGTTGAGATGTCAAATGTCCATGTGTCAACGCTCCTCCTGTCCCTGCTGTTTTTGAGCTTGCTGATCACTGCAGGTGATCCAATTCTTGCCGGTGTTCAGTGAGAGGAAGTGGAGCTTCACGATGAGAAAACAAGCAGGTCGGCAGCCTGAAGCAGCACAAACACCATGCAGACGGCAGGAGAGCGCCGTGCTGACCAACACAAAAATAACTCAACCAGTGTGGGAAAACAAAAAAAACCCCAAAAAACAATGGTGGAGTGGAGAAGAGACATAATGGGGCCAAGGAGCCCAGCTGCCATTTTGCAGCAGTGGAGGAAAAAACAAGTGTTAGTGACACAAAGTGGGTGTTTACTCTCCCACATACTGCAGAAATAAAGTGCCTGCTCACTCGTTTTAAGCCATCCAGCTGGATATGAACACCAGCTTTATGTAACGAGATTTACTAAGTAAACATGACCCCGAAAGGGAAAGTAATTTAAACTGTCTGTCATTTGTGCGGCCGCCAGTGTGTTGCATGTGGTAAACTCTCACATGGAGGACGTCGTCACGCACCTTCAGCATCTACTAATGAGTGAAACTTGGATGGGTCATGTGACAACATGTGTGCCAGGTTTTTATGGTGCCAACCCTTTATGTCTCTCTCACACACACACACACTCAGATTTATACGATCCTGTTACATGGAGGAATTGAAAAGTGTGACATGCATGCTCTCATTTGCTACGTAAACGCGGCATAAAGTACAATTATATTTACATAAAATACAATTATTTATTATTATTTACTTCCACATGTTATTAGCACGCCTGGCTAACCCATGCAGGCCATTGTCAGACAACCAGCTGCACACATGGATATCTACACACAGATGTTAGTGTGCGTATTAGGGCATATTTGAAAAAACTGATTGCTATATCTTTTGTTTCTGCAATATATATTGTGATATGAAAGAAATATAGGAAATTACATTACAGAATACATGTTGAATACATGTTGTATATTATTCATGTACAGATACAGCTAATCATAGTCCATCCTCTAATAAGAAAACAAATTCTCCCTCCTATGTCTACCATGGTCGGCTCAGCCCTCCATTTTTACATATGTGTCTCTGAAACCGGCATGTACTAATGGAGAGGCAATAGGTGGAGGGGTATTTAGGAAAAGCAACATGTTTATTTGTATCACAGCTATGTAATTTATATGTAATCTACCATTTCTAACATTTTAACAATGTTAAAATTATGCGTGGTGGAAAATAAACATGCTTAAAACAAACTGACTTTTCTTGTCGATTAGTCATGGAAAATGAGAACCTTTAACTTCCATATCAAGCTGTTATGGGGAGAGCCAGGAATATGGGGGAGCAGGTGGACCCAGGTGCAGAAACCGGAGGTTCAATAAACTGATTTATTAACTAAAGGTAAACTAAAAAGGTCCAATGCAGGTAAAGTACAAAACCAAGAACTTAGTAAATAACAAAAATCCAAAACCCGAAAAATAAACAGGGTCAAAAACTAAGAGGCAAAAACAAACACAGGGCACAAGACAGACAGGCAGACAGGAACAGAGGAAACGCACCGACACTGACACACATGACACACACACACAATGAACTGACAAAGACAAAAAGGAAACTCACAGACTATAAAGGGTAGGTAACCAGGGGCAGGTGAAACTAATCGGGGCGGGGCAGACAATCACAAAAGTAGGGAAAGGAACAAAGACAGGAGGGAGTGTAAAGCAGGGCAAAAAACAAGAGGAAATGACTACAAAATACAACAGGAAATAAACTAGAACTCACATGATAAGACATACATAGGAAGTAACAAATATAAACCATAAAGTCCAAAACCATAACACAGGAAAATAACACTGAAAACTGAAACCCTGACACAAGCAGCAAAGAAGTTGCAGCATAACATGTTTTGAGTTAATTTGCCTTACTTGACATTATGTGTCCTCCAATGGGACTGTTGCACACGGACACATTGCGATGTCGATGCTGAAATGATACATAGTGTGCAGCCCTAGCGCATATGTTGAGTAACAAACAGCATCAATCCTATCAACAGATGATACATTACAGGTTTTATACACACCGCAAATGGAGGCACACATTACCTCATTTCCACACATGGAATATAAACTTGTCATATTGAAAAAGGCTGATTTGTGCTTAAAAGAGTGTCATTGTCATTTGTCAGCTGTTATAGCCCATTTGCAATTACTGCTGTCTACCCCTAGCTTCTATTTCTGGAAGCCATTTTGCAGCGTGTGCAATTTATAATTGCATTTAACTGTATCAACCTGCAGTTTAAAATTGTTTAACAAATGACACCTTAAAGTGGAAGATGGGACTGTGACAGTTTGACATCGTTTTGAGGGATTATTTCCCGACTTCCACTGCATGACTAATTAGAAGAAAGGAAAAAAATTAAATAAATAAATAATAAGAGTTTTCTCCACATGGACAGATAACTTTCTTCCTGTCAAATCAAGACGGGCTAATCCACTTTTAATCGCAGCACTGACACACGCAAAGTGCTCATGCTGCAAACGCTGCACAGCCATAGTGACGTTTAGAGCCACATGTGGGGACATTTGAGAGGTACATTCAAAATATAATGAGATTCCTATCCAGTAAATGAACTCGTTCATGTTCATGTCTACACTCGTGGCGCTCATTATCAGCACATCCTGAATATGTCTTGTTATAAACTGCTATTAAATTACTTCATTTTTGAGACACAGGATCTCAAAGCTCTCAGCCACTTCGAACGTTTCTGTAGTTATTACTAATTAACTTAATTTTTAATTCACAATTAATGCATAAATTGCAACACGAGGTGCTTAACAAGTATGTCAGTGAAAGATAAACTTTTTGTGCTGTTCTGTGTTTTCAGTGGAAAATTGCGTGGTGCCAATTTAGTGTGTTGTGGGTGAATACCATTGACTGTATATAAAGATTGACAACATCTTCTTCAAATTAATACAAAAAACATTGCAGACCATTTACTATGATGTCATTATATAGTCTGACCTCTCAGCACCTCCAACTGTGACTGACTTCCAGCGTCCCTGAAACAAAACCTGGTTAGTTAAAGTTATTTGAAAGAAAATTATGAACATTATTATCAGTATTATTATTAACTGTGATTTACCATATTTATTGTAGTTGTGCACACTTTCCTCTGTGAAATTCAGGACTATTACCAACATTTCAGTTGTGCTCACTTTCAGTTTTATCTCCAAATACAGTGATAATCAAACTGGTGGCTACAAGACAGTGTAATCATAAGTGAACCAAAAATATGACCAAAGATGAAGAAAACATTTTAATATGTAGTTGTAGTCAGTATTTAACCAACAAATGACAATTTTGTTTTTACTTATTAAAGCTGTGTTGCATTTAAAAAAAAATTTTTTTTAAACAACAGAAAACTGTCCTTTTGTGTCACTCAGGTGAAGTATTATGAGGCCACATATTGTACTTCCTGTCTGCAATGCGCACTGACACACAATAATCAACATTTCATGAGTGTAGCTTTATAAAAGATGCAGCATTCAGCTCCCCTGACATCTTTGGACTCTCTCTTGAACACATTTGTATGATGGAAACCGTGTTGACACTGACCTCTGTGAGTACATTGTCAACAGGACAAGACATCTCAAACAAACTAATATAGCATGCATGAGCTTTTCTTATATAAATGCTTCAGTGCAACAAAACAGAAAGACATAAACAGAATTTTCATTTCATCATTCCATGTAAAATTAACTTTTTTGCTTTTGACACAGATGTATTTAGTATATTCAGGCATATAATGTCCAAGTAATGATTATTAGGAACATATGGATCAACAGCAGAGAAGTTGAAGATTCAGGAAGTGTTTGAGAGGTTTCAGTAGTCGTTTTGACACTGTTTTGTCTGTTTGTCATTATTGGCACACGTTGAAACTGACCTAAGAAAAATAGGGTTTATTATATTTTAAACTTATTTTTGGTATCTTGGGTCAGAATTATTTTATAACAGACAGAACCGAAGAGATCTCAGAATGTGACAACGTTGCTAAAAATGGGTCCAACAGGCCAACGAGCAAGAGCAGCCAATCAGAACGGTTGTACACAATCCCCAGGTTAGCCAAACTGATTTGGATGAGAAAAAAAAGTTCAAAATATTACTATGTTGGAAACATCTGTCATAGTCCTGTACTACGAGGAGGCTTAGCCACTAAAGTGTAGCTAATCTGGCAAAATTTGCATGACTGTTGGAGTGTTAACACTTGTGGCACCTGTTCAACCTGTTTTTAGCAATTTTGCCTCATTCCAGGATGTCCAATTACTTGCAATTGTAACATGGTAGAACTGTTGCAGCTACGAATTGAAACCCAAGTTGTAACAATGCCATAATTTTTCTTTAATTCCAGTGTAATTAAATAACAGCTGCTGTTCTACATGAAAAAGTATCACTTTAAAACTTTTTTTTTTTTTTTTTTACAAAAGGTTAACTGCTGGAAATTACTACATTCAAAAACCAAAAACCAACCAAACAAAAAACATGTTTGACTGAGAAACATCATGAATTAAAAATGTGACATATGACACAGCAATATAAATAAATCACACCACTACAATAAATCAGACTGTGCAGCGACCACAGAACATAACATGAAATTGCATGATACAGTTAAATGCAAGATGATGTTTCAAATATTATATGACAACCTATATATTTCCTGCTGCAAATCTGCATGTCCTTGTCCAGCCAGCATATGTGTCGTAATATTGAGATTACCAACAAGGTGAGAGGAGAGAAGACATGACAAGAGAACACAAAGTAGAGAAGAAGCAACATGGAGGAAAGAGAAGCAGAGAGAAAAGGGAAGAGAAACTGAGAGGTTACCAACTTCTCCACTATAGCAGTAAATCCACAAAGCAACAGTGGAATTAGCTTTCCTTTAACCAGCTAGCCGCAGGGCTACTGTGTTCTGATCGAACCATCTGTCACAATACAACCTTGTTGGCTAACTAGCTAGCTTGATAATTAAAGTCATATGTCACACTGGCTCTCTCCAGCTAACTGTAAGGCTATCATTGACTAACCATATGTAAACACCATTAGCTCAGAGTCACAGATCATTCTGTTTTCAGCCATCTTCAAATCATTTCTCCCCTAATGACTCTGCATAGCCCAGAACTGTCACACTCATACACCTCATTTGACTCAACCTCAGGCTAACTTCAAACTTGACCAATTAGCAAATCCACTCATTTATGTGGACGACAGTCTCATTTTAGCATGTACCAGGAGGTTGGTGGTACAAGTGGCAAAGCATTCGACATTAAACATGGCGCATTCATTCAGAAAACTCAGCTATCCTAAACTGATTAGTGGCAAATAACTCTGTGACTGCCCACAATACTATCATTTAGTAGCCATATCTCATTTAAGTCACTTCATCACATGTGAAATTCAAATCTGAACAAAGTTTGCGTTCGTCTTGCAGCAAAGAGAGAAAGACCCTCGTTCAGACGGCAGCCAAGTTTGACTGAAGGACTGAAAGGTACGTTCGTGACAGCTATTTTACGTGTCTGTATGACTGGCACCACAAACAATGCTCATGACTCCACTAGGCAGGTTTCAGAAGCGTTTCTTCACTCTGCTCCGCAGCGAATAGACGCCAAGACTATTTTTGCACAGAGCAGGGGTCTCATTTATAACCATTGTATATGCACAAAACAGGGCCTGAAACACACGTATACATAGTGTGTAATGATGCCTCTCACACGTTTAATTTCACTTAATTTCAAACATTAATTAGGTCTTAGGTCTAGGTCTAAACATTCAAACCAGCAGTGTTATGTACTCTTGCTTTGTGAGCCTTAGCCTAATTATCCCATAAGCACATTTCAGTTTGAAAGGATATAAGCCAAAAGAAATCTTAAATCAAATATAATATACTTAATATTTCATCAGCGCTGTCTCACCATCACAGTCCCACCCACGGAGTTCAGAAGAGTTACATCACTGTACAGTAACTAAATGATGAAATTATCTTCAGCCGCTGTAGAGATCCAAGATAACATCAAAGAGCATTAAAGAATAATGGAACAGAGCTAATACTGTGCACCAAGTACAATTTTAGTTTTGATGTAGTTTTTGTGTATGAAGCGCTGCAGTGAACATGACTGTGCTGTCAGGCGCACAGAGCACGCTGAAGACAGACAAACCTCACTTGATACATCTTCCCCACAGGCACATATGGACTGTGTAACGTCAGGAAATAAAGCCAGTGACAGCTCTCGCACAGTCATTACACTCAATATCCTCATTATGTTAAGTCATTATCATGCAGGCCAAGTTCACCAGAGCAAAACTTAAATGAACAAGGAAAATGGAAGAATAAACAACATGTGCTTTCTAACCTCCACCTCTACGTCAACTACCTCAACTACAGTATGTAGCCTACTCACCCATGGTAGAAGCACAAAAATCAAAGAAAGATGTCGAAATAAACACAATCTGAGCAAGTCAACAAAATCAAGCAGGCACGGTGCTCCACTTCCGAAACGCTCCTGGTGAAGTGTGAAGCCGTGTGGAGGATGGAGCAAAACAGCGTTGAACACGTGACGTTACAGAGAGGTGCCTGGTGGAATCACGGGGTAGCACATTTGATCTTGGTCTTTTCATGGGATTTCTTGACACTATTGACGTATATAAAGATGGACGACGTGTCTCCACTTCCTCCCACTGTACACTGTATATGAGCGCTGCCATCTTGCGCTGGTGACATCATTTGGAGCCAGATTCTATGCAGTAGTGAGTATCGAGTTCCCGCCCATACACCCGCCTGTTTTTAGTTTGGTCCATGTCCATTTGCTAATGTGGAGAGGGAGGAGTTTATGACCTGTACTGCAGCCAGCCAGCAGGGGGCAATCATGATGTTTAGGCTTCACTTTTGGGGAGCTCTCTTGCCGTCCATTTTTATATACAGTCAATGATTGACACAAAGAAACAAAGAGAATAATACTAGCCTTATCCTTAAAAGCTGTTTGCCACCACAATGCTGTACTTATCAGGGCTATGTGTGTGACAATGCCCCCATTAAGTGACTTCTATTTTAATATTGGCTTAAATTTTGTTGAAAAAGTTTTTTAAACCTCTTGGTTTCATAGAACCATTGTTTCAACAGCATTTAAACTATATTTCAGTGCAAATCAAGTCCAGACTAAATGCTAGAATGCTAGAACAACAGTTTGGCAGGACTCAGACACAGAGGGCTTGTAACAGTTCAGTCTAGTTTTAAACCAGACACTGTCACATTTCCCCCTATGAGGTCATAGCATTGAGATATTGGAACATAGCTGTCTTGCTCAGTGTACCAAAAAGTCATCAGATATTAGCTTGGCCCTGCCCATAGAGACTAGAGGGGAATGGACTGCTTGTTACATTGCTGTCCAAAGACAAAAATCAGCAGCAGTGGAGCAGAGCGGAGGCCATCAGACCGCAGGGACTGGCTTCTCGTTAGGTCAGCTCATTAGAGCAGCTCGTTAGCACACGTCCTGCGTCATTAATTTGGGCAGCTCGCTGGACAGAGATAAATGGAAGAAGTTAGCTTGGTTAGAGGGAGGGATGGTTTCTCTCTAAATCTATCACAGAGTGGGAGTGTGTGTGTGTGTGTGTGTGTGTGTGTGTGTGTGTGTGTGTGTGTGTGTGTGTGTGTGTGTGTGTGTGTG
>JBBPCS010004540.1:0-11232 GCA_037974645.1 Hollardia meadi | reverse complement strand
CCCCTGATGACGTAGCCACTCCTACACTCAACTGACCAATCCCGCAACTTCATCACTTACTTACTCACTTACTTACTCACTCTGTGGTCCAGCCAAAAATTGTAAAGTATGCAGCTGTACATGCTGTGTTTTGTTTGAACCGTGTTTTGTTTGGTTGTCTCTTCCATAGTGAGAAGAGTCCTGCACAAGTGACTCCAGTTCAACATCCTTCTGCTGAAATCCGCCTCAGTCAAGAGAGTCAAAAGACGCTTTCTTTGGGTAAACACAACATTAATACTCCCCGACAGCAGAATATACAGTATCTAATGGTAGACAGATAATGACAGAGGGAAGTTTAATACGTAGAAATAGGAGTATACGTGTTACCAGATGTGTTTTTGTTTGCATTTCAGCAGGTGGTTTCAAAGGAGAAGGTCTTCGATCAAACAGTTACAATGTGATTATGATTGGAGACAGCAGTGTGGGCAAAACCTCCTTCATGAAAAGAGCTCAGAGTGGGAAGTTTTCTTTAGATCTACCCGCCTCTGTTGGTAAGATCCTGATCTTTATCCAACAATATTGCCAAATTGTATGTAAATATGCAGAACAATGTAACATAAATGGATTTTGTAGGACTTGATTCCTGCATGTGGACTGTGGTAGTGGATGGAAAACATGTGGTGCTACAGTTGTGGGATACAGCGGGTCAAGAAAGGTAAGTTTCCTGTTTCCTTTTACAATACATTATTGAGACACGTGTATAAATTATCGCTGTTGTAATCAAACATATGAACTGGAGGTGAAAGCAGTTTGTATTGTACAGAATAAATATGAATAATCCCAGTTATTACAACATTTTAGGAGTCTGTTTTCCTCTTTAGGCACGTTGTGGTGATGATGAATTCCTCGCACTGTATTGCCTGAAGGAAAATCGTAAAAAAAACAAACATGTTATATCAAAGATAGAAATGTTTGAAGAAGAGTTCAAGAAAGAAGTAAAAGTAAAATGAATTGTTTATTCTGCCTCCTTTTCCCAATAGAAAATAGAAATCAGTGCCTGTCTGGGTAGAGTACTTTAGGTTGATCTTGAAGCTTTGTGTGCCTCGTGACTAGAATCTTGATCCCCTTCATAATGACCGGTGTTGTCGCTGGTTGTAGCCTGGTTGTTGTTTACGGTCAGCTCACTTCTTTGGCATCGGCATAATGAAGGGTACAAGCTGAAAGATGTAATTAAGGGCATCAAAGAGCTGCTAGATAACTCCTGTCTGGTCCAGCAGCCTCACGTGGGTCCGAATGATGTGTGTTGTGGTAAGAACAGTACCGATTCATTGGTAGCAAGAAAGCTCATCATGAAAGGTACAGGTTGATATTTTGTGGTTTATGATGACCTGAATGTTGTGCCACATGCACTGTATCTTCTTATCTGTGGATTTTCTGTGTATAGAAGCACTTTGCCTCTCTGGTGTCCCAAGCCGGTATGTGTCACTGTCCTCAGGGCTTCCTTGTCACCCAATCTGAAGGCAGCACCCTGGGTCCTCCAACAGTCAAGTACACCTTGGCAGGCAGCCAATACGTCTGATGAGCATGTGTGACAATGCTTCCTCTATGCATTTGCTAGAATGCATAGAAAAGAAAAGTATTCTAAATTTGAAATACCGTAGGCAGCAGCCTCCCTGAACATGTTGCTCAAAACTGTCAAAGAGTTTAATTTCTTTCAGGCAAGCTTGTAACCGGTTTCAGAACTCATTTGGCACACCTCAGCAATGTTTGCTATTTTTTTTAACCTTTATTTATTCAGGAGGTTTGGCTGAGAGTAATGCCCTGATCACATTCACACAGTTACAAATTAAGCTAACCAGGATAACCACAGTCCGATCTGCTGGCCTGCCGATGTTGGGGTTAAGAGCCTTGCTTAAGGCTTGCTCAATAATAATTAACTTGATTTGATTCAAGAAGCGGGTTTGCATGTTTACTTCACCAGTCTTCCCAGGGATGACTGAATGCAACTCTAAAAAAAACTTCAGGGGAGTCTCTGCAAAGTGAACTCTGTCATGGGCTATTCAACAACTTTGGGGGCGCTTAGTCATGGCTGAGAGTTTTACAAGACACATTTGTGTTGTTCACTTTTACATTGCTGTGAGAAACATAATTGTTGTGCAAAGTTAGTAACCTCTCCTGTTTTGATGATGTCACGTCTCTGATTACATTTTTTATTATCCTTCAAAGGTTTCACAGCATCACAAGACAGATTTTCCATAAAGCCCAGGCATTTCTCTTGATGTATGACATCACTTCCCCGCAGAGTTTCTCTGCAGTCAACTACTGGGCAAACTGTATTCAGGTACAGTTAAAGCATCAGTGGCTGCATAAATGTTGTCTATTGACTGTGTTCATAAAGATTTTTATTTTTATTTTTTTTACAGGTGTTGAAACTACAGTTTTTAGTCAAGACCGGACATACTGTAAAGTTACATCAGTGTGTTTATATGTGTAATTTGTGTTTTTATTATAATAGATATCATTTATAATTTTGGAATACTGATGCCAATTATTTTACATGAAACTTCTCAAACAGATCAGAATTCAATGCTGTAACAAAAAGGACACACACACAAATTGTTTTTGAAATAAAACACTGTCTTAAATTAGCAAAGTTCTCATTTAAATGGGTAAAAATCTGATCAAACAATAAGTAAACAAGCCAAAAACTTTCACATCTGCTGCTGTCCTATAAAGGCATATGAAAGCTCAAAAATATAATTTAAGCTCCACTTTAATCAGCTTCAGCATTAAATTATATTTTTCAGAAATGCAATTCTGCAGAATGAGTACTTTTACTTTTGGTACTTAAATTTTGAATGCAGGAGTTTTTTCTCACTGTGGTATTGCCAGTAAAAGATCTGAGTTCTTCTTAAACCACTGGCAGTAACTACAAGTAATATCTGCGTTGATGTAACATAAATGTCAAATATGCATCAACAATACTTCATGTAATGGATATAATTTTTCAGTATTTGACAGCAAACAAAATAAAACTTTAGGATTTAGAGTGAGTGGGACCTGATTGTGTGAAACACGTGAGTCATGTCGGTCTGTAGAAAGATGTTTGAATGGCGATCCAAACAATAATCAAACTAATCTGTGTTTTGCAGGAAGGGGCTGCAGAAAACGTGACCATTTTACTACTCGGCAATAAGAGTGATTGTGCAGAACGGCAGGTTAAAACCCAGGACGGCGAAATTCTCGCCAAGGTCTGAAGCTTTTTGAGGCATTACATCCTCTCACACTCTGTTTGTGATTTACGAATCTTTAACTACCTCAGCTAAATCATTCTGATCATCAAACACCCTCACTAAAGGCAGCAGTTTTACTCCCACAGGGGTACAACTTTAAATTCATGGAGTGCAGCGCTGCCACAGGTGAAAATGTGATACAGTCTTTGGAAACTGTGGCCAGGTAACACACTTCACATCCGTCACTGACTTTTCCTTTATCTTGTGCCATCCATCACACCCACACGACTGTTTAAAAGCATGTTCTTTAATGTTCTTTGTGCTGACTGATTGTGTGTTTGCCAGGATGCTGAGTCAAAAAGTTGACACAAGAGAGGAAACCACGCCGTTACACAGAGAGCCCCAACAGAAAAAGTCATCAGGATGTTGCTGAACAGATGTTTGTCAAAAACCTCAGTGGCCGAACAAAGTTTGTACTCGCAGCTAAAACTACTCCATCTTTGGCTGTTTTAATCTGATAGTTGAATTTAAATTAAATAAGGAAAATGTCCCTTTTTCACAATTAATGTAGCTGGTTTATTATTTCTGACGAGCTTTACAAGTAAATTGTTGCTTTTGAGGAAGATATTCCTGTAGTTGTATAAGATATGCAATATTAGATGTTTCCCTGGGAGGAGAAGCCACAGTGGGAACTCTTAAGTGTATTGATGTGTTCACTGTATATACAATAATGTCTAGCTGGTGCAGGCTTTCTTTAGAGGCAGGTCCATGAACAGTTGTAAGTTATCAAGGGAATCATTATCATAATGACTAATGGATATTTTTAGAATGATGCACTCTTCCTTCTGGAATATGAAAGCTTTACTCTAGTGCAGTTTCAAATGATCACATTAAGTCAATATTTGAGTCTTGTCCTGGACTGCTGTATTTCCATTTAAAGATGTATTAACTAATCTCACTGAAAAAACAATGTTTTATTACTTCAGCTGTTTAAGTTCAGAAAAGTTTCTCCCGTCCTTAGTTGAAAAAAGGAAAAGTTTCCACAGAGAGAATCCTCTGTGTTGTGCAGCTAATGAGTTATTTGCTCTACGGTGCCTATACTGCACAAATCGATTGAAAATGCAGTGTTAACATTTAAATTTATACGTTAATACCTCTTGAAAGTTACACAAACAGTACCAAACTGATATGAACAAAGGTCTATTAAATTTTGAGCATATTTAATAAATATTTTAGTGCATTTCAGCGTTTGCAAGCAACTTGTGCAACATGCCTGTGAACATCATTTTTGTATGCGTGTATCTGACAGTGTTACTCAATAATTACATTAAGTGCATCATGAGTTTGTATGTTTCCCATCTGTTCTAAATAAACAGTGTTGGCACGCAGCTGCCAGATAATTATAAATACATTTCATGCCTCTAGTTTAAGACATTGGTCGTAAAACACTTTGCACGCAAATCATTTTTTTTATGTTTCTATGCATTTCCCAACAACTTGTCGCTCAGTAGCAAACTGTTCTGTCATGTTTCATACTTAATAAAGCTCCAGAACAACTGCATGCTCTCGAAGTTAATTTGTGTCTTCGTGGAAGTTGTTTGTTTCCAGACTGACAAAGACAGCAGTGTTCCCACTGGAACAACGAGTTCTTCACTGGTATGAAGAGCATGACAACAATGGCATCACTACAATAACCTCATAACATCCCAAAGGAGCTTTTGTGTCAAACAGAAGCGCTGAGACAAGAATCTTCCATCATCAGAGGACACAGACGATCACACCAAGTACTTCAACTTTAGGCTGGAACGTGAACATTGTAACGCTGTTAAACATCAAACATTACAAAACCTGGCTTTGTTTTATGGGTCTGTAATTTCAGACATTTCCTGGAAAAAAAAACATTGCTGCTGTAACCTAGAGACATTTAGTCAGAACACAGGTCAACTTAACAAGCAAAAAGATCAAAAGCATACAATTCAACATAAGAATAAAGTTCCTAATAATTCATTAATTATTGATGAATACGTATGTATGAAATTGCTAAGTTTTTTTCAGGAAACGTAAGAAATTATGAAGAAATTACAGAAATTGTTACCGAAAACCTTTTAAATTGGCTCAATCTAAAAGTTACAGGTACAGTTTTATATTCTCGACCAGTTGCACGAGGGCTGGTAAAGTGCTTTTTTCATGACAACTGACCACAGCAGGAATTAGAAGGTTCTTAAACACATTAACAAGATTTGTCAGGTTACTCTAAACATTACAACAAAACAATGGCAGAAAAACAACTTTGACATTTTGCCACATGGGGGAGTATTTGTGCTAATAAAGCAGGCGCTTCCTCTCATCTACAGACCTTAAAGAGAGTTGATTTAACTTCAGCCGTCATACAAAAGCCTCGACACGTGGCACCAAACACTTTGTACTAAGGCATTGTTTAATCTCTTGTCTACAGACACTGAAATAAACAAACAAAAGTCAAAGTGGCACAAACAAACAACGGAAATCTTAAAAATCTTTGGAATTTATTTCATGATAAATATAAGCTAATTTTCATATTGGGCAAATAAGTTAATATTACCTTCATAACATTTATACAGTATGTGCTTTGTAGATGGAGAGAAGTTTGCGTATAAAAAAAAAAAAGTATAATGTCATGAATTTTGTCCACTTAGATATTTTCAATTTTAGAAACCAGCATCTGGTCACAATAGAGCAGCTGTGTTTGTGGAATTTTTTGGATCGACTATCAGAGTGACTCGTATTAACTGCTGGTTGCAGCAACAAGTTATTTAGTTCTACCTAGAGCTGCAGCTTCATTGCAGGTTTCATTTTGTTGACCGGCTGTTGTTGCATTCTCTTCCTGTAATGTTGGGTCCTTGACCTGTGTATGGGGATATTTTTTCCCTTTTTTGGAGGAGTGGTATTGTCTGATGGCCTCCATCACATCAGAAGCAGTCCAGTGGTGATGGGTCAGGGCATCCTGCAGCATGAAGGGGCCCTCTCTGGTCCGTCTGACTCCTTTACATACCGCCGTGCTGCGCAGCTCGAGTCCCATGTCATGCACGATTTTGCGCAAATATTTCTGAGTTTCATTCAGACACTGCACCTCTGTGAGAACAGAAATAAAAATTTATATATATATATATATATATATATATATATATATATATATATCACACAAGATCAGTAAGTATGCTGACAATCTGCATATTTTAAGTTGTGACATGAGGTTTTCCTGTGTGAACTGAAGATTATTCACCTAAAGTGAAGTTGGGGGGCTGGAAGTGAATGCAACGCAAGCCTGTCAGAATAGGCAGCGATTTCCCTTCTGGACCCAGTAAACCTTGCGCAGCCATCTCATAAGCTTCCTGTGAGCGCATGTCTACGTTGGAGTACCTGTACAGGAAAAAGAAAACAATCATCTAGCTGCATTAAGAATAATCACTTAGCACTTAACTGTGAGCCTGCTGAAAGCACTTTGTGGACTGTACACAGGGGGTCCTATTCAAAAGTAAAGCACAGAGGAACTTATGAGGAAGAACTTTGTCAATATTATGTGTATAGAAATGTAAAAATATTAACAGCATACATTAACAAGGCCTTCTGATTGACCCCCTGCAGCATCGCCAAGACTCTGTCCAGCTTATCCTGTGTGATGTGACCTGTTAAAGACAACAAGATTTTAGTGTCAGATACAATCAAAGCCACAATGAATGATGCAGCGAGCTTAACTTTTGTTTGGCAAGTGATTAATACATGTTGTGGTAGATAGATATCAACTGATGAATATGAAGTCTAACAATGATATTATAAGTTACACTATTAGAGTGCATGGCTTTTAGACAATATTATTGTTTGTCAGTAGTGAGCTGTGTAACCAATTATTTCAAGTGATGGCTTTAGATGTAATGCTGCTTCTCAAAAATAATGATCTAAAACTGTTATAAGTGAGTTAACTGATGAAACCGAACACATACAGAAAAACTAAGGCATCCTACCGTAGGTGGACCTTTCCACAACTCTGCCCGTGTGAGAGAAATCATCAGTTGCAGTCCCAAATTCACCCTCCAATGTGTAATCCTAAAACATATCAAACAACATTAAACCTGTGTTTATTGTATCTTGCAAAGCTGATGTAAAACCAGCAGCAATTATATAAATTACCCTTGTGACTCGTGTTCTGTACAGATCATTGAGGGCCCTGTTTCCATTACCAACTGCGAGAACTAAAGTTTAAAAAAAGAAAAGAAAAAGGTGTTCATATATTACAACACAGTCTGAAACAAAGAGGTTATTTTCATGTGATCAGCTCCAAAATAATCATACCTAGGACACCAGAAGAAGATGCATCCAGGCGATGTCCTACTCCTACTTTAATATGTTGAAATTCAGGTCCAGTCACTGAAACACACAGAAAAATATACATTTTATTCACTCATTGCATTTTAATATCATTCAGTCATTCCAGCTAATATCAACCTGCACTAATGTGATGTAGTCACCAATGGGCCACTGGGCCAGACATCATTTATGGTCTATTCTATAATAATAATAATAATAATAATAATAATAATAATAATAATAATAATAAATAAAATAATAATTAAAAAGGTGGGCCAGGAGATTAAGCTTTGCAGTGAATTGGACACACATACCCAGAGGATGCTTGGACAGCGCTGGCACAGAGGCTGCACACAGTGTGAGTCCCTTGGGTGCTTCAGTCTCACCGCCTGGGTGTGTCAAGAAGCGGACCTCGCGTGGAAGTGGCCGGGACGGCGTGGCATTTAAACCTACAAGGTGACACACAAAGGGGTCAACAGGATACAGAGACTTATCTGGATTCCAAAGGCATTGCTGACTGACATATTGCTAAATGCTGTTAGCTGTTATCATGCCTCACTGTGACAGCAGACATAGAAATGTAACTGTGAGAGTATTTCATGGACCACAGGAAACGTTTTTGGGGATGTGTCATCCTCACCTTTCAGAAGATTTGTCTCAATGCTATCCCGTACGAGTTTCCAGTGAACACCAGAGGGTTTGTATACACAAAACAGGCCCTCTAGCCTCCGAAACAAACGAATAGCCGGAGTTGCCATTATATTAGCAACATCATGATGTCTTGAAGAATTATATCTGGTTATATCTGTTAAGACTTTTTCACGTGTATCAGTAGTTTATCTGATGCACGGGCTGTTTTGCTTCCCTTGACTTTGCCGCATGTGACAGTTTGCGCATGCGTAAATGTCGGAGTTTTGGCAGCTACTTTCTGAATATACCGCCGCCTACTGTACTGGATGTATAATAAACCACAATAGGTCGTATATGAGAAGACTGCAGATAATAGCGGACGCCAGAATAAAAATGTAGCGGGATTATGTGTGGTTAGAAAGGGTTATAGCAGAAGACAGTTGATTAATTTTGGGGAGGGCTGATAGAAGGATTGTACAGAGGAATGAACGTTGTGAGAGCTAAACTCCAGAAGATGGCAACATCTGCCCTAAAACCACCCCAGCGAAGAGGAAGGAGAAGAAGAAGTACACCGGCGTCCGGCACGCCAATTTCATTTCCCAGGATGGCGAAGGAATGACCCACCGTACCCCGCCTTTGACTGGCGTACCCTGATATTCTGACCCTAACCAATCATCACTCATCATGCTAAACCTGACCAACCCAAGCAACGAAGACAACGAGGAGTAGCCAATCAGAGGCACAGCAGGGCGAGTTATTCATTCGCCATCCTAGGAAAGAAAGCTGGTACATATATAAATCAACAAGGTTAGCACCGAACAGTAGCTAGCTAACCTTGTCTACAATAGAATCGTTGACTGTTCTGAAGACTTGGCTTCGGTAACGTTTAAACTGCTACAACCTTCGTAGTTACTTATCTTTGTGAAGTAGTTGGTTTTTTTTTTACTAAAGGCTAATAATACTAAATAAACGAACGTAATATTAGCTTGTGGTAATAAAAGGTGCAAGGACCTTTTACGTAGTCAGGTAACGTTATGGAGTTTGTTTTAACGTTACATTGGTTAGATGTAGAGGTGGTTGCAGTCAAGCTATCGTAAGTGGAGTAAAGGGTGATAGTTCAGATGGTGAGCCGTCAGAGATGGTCAGCCAAAGTTTGCAAGGAAAAAGTGGGAAGAAGGAAAAATGCCAAAAAGCTGGAAGAGTGCACTAATATTACCTTTTAATAAACCTATTAGGGATCCACATAGTGCTGGCAACCATAGACCCATCATTCTAACCTCTCACCTGTGTGAATGGATGGAGAAGATATTAGATGATGCTTAATTACTTTCTTGAAAGTAGTAGATAATTTGCACCATACCAAAGTTGTTTTAGAAAAGGACAATCAACAGTAGATGCTCTTGTGAAAGTTGCTAATGAGAAAACTAAGGACTGATGACTGTTGTATTCTTTGATATTGAAAAGGCTTACGATTCTATGTGGAGGAAATGGTTGTTAATTAAATTATATTATATTCAATAATAAACAGGATGAGAGTTAAAGGTTCTCTAATTGGGTTTTAGATTTTGTAACTGAACGAAAATTTAGAGTAAAAGTGGGATCGGAATTGTCTGATGAATTTGGAATTGCTAATGGAATCCTACAAGGAAGGAAGAAAATGGAACGTTGAGGGTATTCTGGCAACTAAATGATGTAAAATAGTGTGATATACCCGAAACTACATACTCCAGTGCAGTAGGTGGCAGGAGTCATGGTTGCAACCCGCCATAAAACCAAAAGAAGGATGTTAGAATCTGTTAGAACTTGTAACCAAGACAACAATGATGACCATTTGCAGTTAAGTGGCGGAGTAGTTACCACAAATCTCCAATGTGTGAAGCAAGGACACTGAAAACCATCTTTTTTAGTTGGCGGTAACGAGCGTCAGCAGGGATTTAAAATCAACCTTTATTGATAACCTGTAACATTAGCATAGCAGGGGGTTGTCTGGTTTACTGACGCTTCAGTCACTCTGGTTTACAATACAATGTATACCACAAAGTGTCATTAACACAACAGCAAGACATTAACACGTAAACCAAAGTACCACTTTGTTTGGTGGGGGGCGATGCGGGTCAAAGACATTTTAGCATGGCTCAGTAGGGAAAGCTCAGGTGTAAGTAATTAAATGAATGATGGCAGAAACCAATTTACCTGCTTCAGTTTCAGGGTCTTGGTATTGTCAATACTGGCTCACTGTCATGACTTACTGGGACACATGGATATTGCTCAAGCACTACAAATCCACGCTCCATCTACACAGGTGTTTTCAAATAATCAACCCTAATTAGACATCACTTTTTAAGGTGAGAGGGTAGGGTACACTTATATCCTTTTCATTGCTACCAAGAGTCTGAGGACCTCATGTAACTGACAGCAAAGCTACACATCTGTTCAACCTAGGAATTGGTCCACAAGACAATTCGACAAAAATTGGAAACCAGTGTGGGTAAGCAGGCCCTTTAATTTTATTAATGGTAACACCTGTAAGTCAAAATGTCTAATGTGAAAAAGACCTTTGGTTAAACACAAAGTGTTAGAAAATATCCCTTGTTAGGGAATTGCCAATGTTCTTCTTCTTCTTCCTACCGGGACCTACCAAACTTTGCTCACAGGTTCAGTCCTAAGCCAAGCTTCCTCAGCTGACGTTGTGTACTAATAGTTCTGATGGTGTTGTACAGTAATCGTCTAAAGTTTAAAACTTAGAAAATTCATAACAAATCAACTGTCTGTGCTATGACTTTGCAACTTTCAACAAAATGTAGACCCAATTGAGCAGAATTTTTCATACACTTTGAGCTGGCAGGAATTATGAAGTCCATCACTGTTTTTCTCAAAAAATTTTAAACTCTAAACTAAGGATGCACCGAAAAGAAAATTCTTGGCCGAATACCGAACACTTTTTTTTCCGCAGTTTTTCATTTATATGGCAATTTTTTCACCATTGCATAAATTAAATAGCCTAAATGTGCTTTTTACTTTTTTGTCTTGCTTTTCAAAGAAAAAA
>JBBPCS010004539.1:0-11233 GCA_037974645.1 Hollardia meadi | reverse complement strand
CACACACACACACACACACACACACACACACACACACACACACACACACACACACACACACACACACACACCTCCTGTCACTCCTCCAGCAGCCTCCCACTATAAAGCCCAGTGAGCTTGAGCAGTCTGTCCTCAGTCACAGAGGAGATCTGTGGGCGGTGATCTCAGCTCTCAGAGGGAAACACAAGTCGGAACGCTCTGTGTCGGTCTATGCATCCGTAAAATGTAGCGAACACTTTGCAGTGAAAGTCGTCTTTGTAATTGTAATACAGGCGCGTTAATGTAGTCCCAGTCAAGTTTAAAGAAAAACGTTTTTATTATATCAAGATGCAGCCATAAAGTTACTGTCTTGCAAGGTGGATGTTGATTTTCAGTCCAACGCTTCCTGTCAAGATGGAAAGCACTCCTTAAGCGACCGGACAAGATGGGAAAATGGGAGTTAACAATGGTAAGAGAAATGTTTGATCCAACAATAAACTGATCGATAAATGAAGTCAGCTTAACAGTATAGTCAGACTGTAGTGTAATTTATTTTTCATTGAGCCAATCAGAGCTAGTCAGGGATTAGTCTATGTAATGTAATAGATGCAAAAAAAATGTTCTCATTAATATCCTCGGGTCTAAGTTGGCTCTTGAAGGGTACTCTTCAGCTTTTATCATGTCTGTAAATTACATTTATGACAGCAAATCTGTAGCTGTAAGTGTATGGGAATATGCAGTCAGTTTGTGCCTCCCATGTCTTAACATTTCAGTTGAGTCATGTTTTGAAAAGCCCGAAGTTCTTTTATAAACACTCAGTGCTGTTTGCAGGATGAAAAGAAAATATTCCCTATGTTAAGACTGTTGGAATAAAAAAAAAATCTTAACAATGATATTTTCTAATCTAGATTGCTGGAAATTTTGAGTACTCTCTGTTTCTTGTAAAACTCAGGCAAAAATATTGATGTTTTATTATTTATGATGCTATAAATTGTTGGAAATAAACATAATGGAACTAAAACTGAAATGTTTCATTTTGGCTCAGGTTGTACAAATTGGGCAAAGACGTGTACTGTATGCCAGCTACCATTTTTGTTTCATCCAGAGTCTTTGAAGTTTCTGGAACAGCTTTGAAGCAGTGTCAAAAAAAGATTGCAGATTGCATTTGTATTTCAGAAAAAACTGATTCCAAATCTGTAATTGTGTTTCTTCCCTGTGTTTAAGTCTGTCGCTTTAGGACAAGTGAGTCGTCTTGGTGCTCTATATTCTGCTTTTTCATTCATATTAGGCTGTAGAGGCCTGTTACCTCTGCGAGTATAATCCAACAATTCCACAAAGAAGTCTTTTCTTTTTCTAATTTGGATTTGGCTGCTAGTAGTGCTTAGTACCACTGTCACTGACACTGAGCAACAGTAGGACACAGTGCACAGTTTACCATCTGTGTAGCTAACAAACGATTCTAGAGTGAAGGAGGGACAAAAGGGTTTGTGTGATACTGGTTAGCACTCTTAAGCACAGCAGCTAAATATTCAGCTTTACGTAAATAATTTACATAAGAGGATAAAAGTCTCTCATTTAAATAATAGAATTTAAAAAATATTATGAACATAGGCAGAGTCTTTCATCTCCTCCAGTATTTAGTCAGTAATGCTTGCTGTGATATGATTTTGACATAAAACTATATGTACATTTTTTTAGATACAAGAAGATGTGTAATTGCATGAACCAACTGAGATTAAATACATGACTATCTACTCGCCCTCATTCCAAGGCCTCTGGAAAGATTTTTGAAGCACTTGCATAAAAACCAGATGGATTAGACAGGAGTCTTGCAAGACATGTTATTGACTCTTGCCGTTATTGCGCACGCAGGTTGATGTTTTTCTTTTAACTGCTCATCCAGACTACTTCACACTGCAGTTCCTTGGGTCTCAGCAGTGCACCCACCAAATCGAAGGACATACAGTACATGCATGCATACAGGCACAGCTTTTGTCTTGTTATAATTCAGATGATCTGAAAGGCTGAACAAGATGCTCAGGGTTCACATTTGATGAGCCCTGTTCCCTTGTGTATGTCGTGTCAAGTGCTGTTGAGCGTTTTGGAGGAGGAATGGCTCTCACTGAGATCAAACATGGTCGGACCTCTTGTCTGAATATCTAATGAAAAACCAGTGGGCTATATTTGAACAGAATCCTCACACTTGGTGCTGAGAGAGCCTACAGCCCTCCGAGGCTCTTTTGTTTATTGGTCATCAGAGGATGAATGACGGCGATTGAAACTCTGAGCTCTCTGACCTTTAGGCAGTTTTTTTCATTTGCTTCGGTGTTTGCTTTGATGTACTATTGGATGGCCTAACCTTTTTGATAATCCTGTATTTGTCCATAAACATTCATGTGAACCAACAATATTCTGGGAAATTTCAGGTTGCTGTGTTTGCTGCTGGGAAATTGTGGCATTGAAGACGAGGCACTGGCTAACTCCTGGATAATTATAATAATTGCACACTAACCTGTTTGTGCAGTCACTGCGTGCTTGGAATGATGGTTATGAGTATAAGCAAATAATACGCTGTAGTTGTGGTTCATATGGGATCAGTGTTAGTCTCAGTGGTGTTGTGTCACTTGTCTGTGTGTGTGTGTAGGTTCACCTGGCTGTTTGGCCATAGAGGCTTGCTGCTACTTTTACCTCCTCACTGCCCAGTCTGACCCTAATGTTGTGACCAGTAACATTACTGTATTTGACCTGTACCTGTATATTTTTTGTAAAACATTGGATCATAGCCACTCCCTCAAAATGAGTGCTGGTGTAGACCTTTAACACGATTTCCCACCTCTGCCATCCCCAGAACCCAGTGCAGGAATGGGGTGAGGAGATCGAGGACGGTGCAGTTTATGGGGTCACCCTGCGTCGGGAGCCCGTCCCCTCCTCCAACACCAGTGAGAAGGGTCCATGCTGTGCATTTGTCCAATACCGAACATGCAAGGTGCGCCGTCTGAAGGCTGCTACCCTGGACCTGCTTGTGAACCACCTCCTTGACCCTGGCTGCCAGGAACAGGAATACAGCAGGATCTTCCTCTCCACGTACAGAACCTTCACTGTTACCTCAAAGCTCATAGAGCTGCTCTTCCAGAGGTACACTCACTTTTTGGTACCACTGTATGCCTGGTTTTGTCTGTTTTTCCTCACATGAATAATTTGGCATTTAGGTAAATGCGTACGGTAAGCGCAAAGTAGACTGAAAGTAGGCGGAAACAGCTAGCCTGGCTCTTTTTATAGGTAACTTAAGGTAATTTGCCTGTCAGCACATCTAAAACTCAAGAGTTAGCACATTATAGCTCATTGTTTGTCTGTACAATAGCTGAGGTGTAAAAGGCTAGCTCCCAGGCTAGTGTTTCCCCCCGTTTCCAGTCTTTATGTTAAGCTACACTTTTTGTATGGATGAAGCAAAAGAAAAACAAGTAGTGTATTTTGCAAAATGTTGAATTATTCCTTTAATGGTCAGCTGAATGAGACACTTCAGTTTAGTTCCCCCTCATTCAAATTCACATTCACACGTCCATTCACACTCCCTCAGCTCCAGTTTCACTCTACTTTGGGTGTTAGCATAGGTTAGCCTCTTTTTCTGATTATCTTCCCCCGATCACACAGTACAGCCTCTTAAATGTGATGATCTTTTGTGCTTGATTCTGGGAAAATCAAATTGGGTTGCTCATGCAAAGTCACCATGTTACGTCAGGGTCTTTTTATACATTGTTTCCCCGACAAAGCGATCATCTCCTACCAGCTTTGATGTAATAATAAGTACCCAGCAGGTGCTCATTATCTTGAGGCTTTCGACAACAACAATTATGCACAGAGCGGTGTAGGACTGTGGTTGGCCTGATTCGAGGTCAGGGTTAGGATAGGTGCAGGGCAGGAACAGATAGTAATTTAAACATATATAAAAACAGCCTGGAAATAGTGTGGCTAAGTCTGTTTATTTCTCTATAGAGACAATGCTGCCTCAGATCTGGACAACAGTGAATGCTACAGGAGGTACGTGGATGACTTTTGAGTTCACAGTTTAGTGTGCTTGAAACCTTATGCAGTTTATTACTCGTGTGTAGCTGTGCGTATGTTAAATAGTTAAACTATAATGATTCTTCCTCTGTCCCCTCAGCCCTCTGTTGGCCTTTGTCCAGACATGGTTGGATGAATACAGTGAGGACTTCAGAGACCCCCCCCTGCACGCGGCCCTCAGGCTGCTGCTGGATCACCTAAAGATCAGCTCTGCAGTTCACGACAACATGCACAGCCAACCCAACTTCTGCTCACTGGCGGCGCAGGCTGAGGCACTGTTGAAAAAGTTACTGAAAGGTGATATTCCACCACATAACATGATAGTGCTAAGATTTTTGTCCACACGCCATACCATCATGGTAGACGTCAATAGTGTGAAAATCTTCTTTGCAAAAGCCATGCTGACTTTTTCTTGATTCCTGCTCTGTGTGTTTCTTCAGAAGTTGAGACAAATGTCAGTCCTGCCCAGGCAGATCTGGAGCAGGATGAGGAGGGGTCTGGTGATGTGGATTCAGGATGTGAAGACTCTCTGGATCAAGGTGGCATTATGGATTTCTCCGCGGCAGCCATTGCTGAACAGCTCACCCGAATTGACTCTGTACGTGAAGAGCTATATTATATGTTCCACATTTATACATTTCTATTGTGTTACATTGATGATTAAAGGCTGATGGTTGGTTTCCATGGCGTTTCAGGCTCTGTTTGTCAAAGTGGTGCCTTACCAGTGTCTGGGCTGTGTGTGGTCACAAAGAGACAAGAAGGAAAACATGTCTCCCACCATCCGAGCCACCATTGCACAGTTCAACACCATTACCAACCAGGTCATCATGTCCCTGCTCTGCCGGCCGACAGATGCCACCTCCAGTCCCACCGCCTCCCACCAGCCCCCCACTACACCAGCTCAAAGGGCCCGCATCATAGAGAAGTGGATCAGAGTAGCACAGGTCAGTCAAAAAAAGCCATTAAAGATAAGGCTGCATTCAAGTTGTGACTCCAGGTTTTTAATGGAGGTAAGTGTTAAAAAGTGAGCACATGTACCTTCTGTTTATATTAGACAAGACTCCATAAGAGCTTCATTAACTAACCCTTTATATGAGGAGTAAAATCAACAAACATGGTTCCTACATGGTTATATTTGATGTGAAGTGAAGTGAATCCGCTGAATGCAAGTTGTTTCTTCTTGCAGGATTGTCGTCGGTTGAAGAACTTCTCCTCTCTTAGGGCGATTCTGTCAGCCCTTCAGTCTAATGCAGTTTACAGGCTTAGAAAGACCTGGGCTGCCGTTAGCAGGTAAGGTTGGGTTATATAACCATAACGTTTGTTCATTTCTATGGTCATGTTTATATTGTGACCTACATAATTGTCCTTTAATTGGGACATTGAACCCTCATCAAGTGCAATTCAGTGTCACTGACAGAAATTTCTCGCCTTGGGATGACCAATATTCAGAGTCAGATCATGAACACTTCTGGAAGCTGTTCTAATGTCAAGGATAACTGACTCATAACTTCATGTTGTTCTCTTTATGGTATAACTATCTGGTCATGGACCAAAATGTAAAATTTTAACACCATTTATTGTTTATTGTAGTTAATTATTAAAATATCTGGTTTTGACTGACTGAACAGCTTTTGTTTGCTCTTTTTGCAGGGATAGCATGGCCACGTTTGATAACTTGTGGGAAACCTTCCCTGATGAGAACTGTGTTCTGACCAACAGAGAGCTCCTGGTAGAGGTGAGAAGAAACCGCTTGTTGCACAATAGACGACTCCATTGTTTACAGTGTGAAACAAAAATGACTCATATTAAAATCGTAGAGTTTGTTGATATTACATATTTTTCTCAAAATATGAATTTGTATTCCTCACAAGCACAATTTAAAGTCCCCCTCCACTCAGAACTGTGTTTTTCTTCTTGTTCCTGCAGTTGAATGTTGGAGCTTTACTCTGTAGAATGATGTATGTGCAGAGTCTGACACTATAAGGCTGTTTTCACATTCAGTGCTGAAAGTGTCAATTTCCTCTGTGCTCAGTGAAAATCTGATTTGAAGAGGTGGTGCCTACAAGCATGATTTGTGACATCACAAATATTCTGAAAGCTAATCCTGGTCTAACATTCAACTTTCCACAGTGTGATGTGGAAACTTGAAGCCTCTAGTGGACATACACTGAGAATGGACTTTTCAGTAAAGGAGGAGACACCAATTGTCACAAAATTGACACAAAATTGGCATATTCACAGATTGTGGAATTTTAGTAGAAGTTGTAGATGCCTTTTTAAGATAAGATTTTATATGTCTGGAGGTGGAGCTTAAACATTTGTAATGTTTATCATTTTCATCATCAAATTTGCCCATGCAAATATTAGCCTCCGTTACGCTCCTTGGCTACTAAGCTAACTACGCTACTGGCTAACGTAGACTCATTTAGACAACACTACATCCACAATTACAGGAATGTTAGCTAGCAAGCTAATGTTAGTTAGCTATAAAGTAGAGTAGTTTGATTATAATGGCAGATAGTCTTTCACATAATTGTAGGTCTCTCTTTAAGTTTTGCTCCTGAGCTGCTAGCTAAGCTACCAAGTTACTTGGATATGACAATAGGTCATCCACAGTAATATTAGCTATAAAGCTATTAAGTCGAGTAATTGCATTATACCATTAATAGCAGATACCCTTTAATATAATTCTAATCAGTGTGTAAATGTTATGGAAAATGGCTTTCATTTAAGTAATATCACAATACTTGTATCAAATGTAAAAGTGTCTTGCTGTGTAAAAGCTTCAGTGATCGAACTGAACACTAAAGTTACAGTTTGGGTCTTTTGAAATATAGAATATTCCCATAGACACAAAACAAAACCATTAACACAACAGGATATGAACTGTAGATTAAGAACATAGTACAAAGAATGTTTCACGCACTGAAAACGCTTGGAAATGATTGTCTTCTTCAGCACTCAAAGTACATGGATTTCTCTTTTTAATCATTAAAAAGATTAGCTTCTTTAGTTAATATTGAAAGGAATGTTTAACAGAGTGGTAATGGGAGACTAGAGGCCTCGGGCACATTATGTTCCCTTTTTTCTTTTATAGTCTTCAACTGCGTCAGAGGAGCCTTGTGTCTGCTTACAGTGAAAAGACTCTGAATTACTGTAGATCATAGATCAGTTCTGTCGACACACAACAACCAAGCGACTTCAACTAGGGTTTGTTGCTTCACAATAACATTCAGAGATATTCTAAACTGGGAAATAATTTGAAATGTGTGAATTTTGTTAACTTGTTGTTCGCCTACTTTTCACGTTGTCGTATTCAGGCGTTGCCTCTTTACCAAGGAAGCTTTTATCTTAACGCAATTACTCATGCGTTTACTTAAATCCTAATCACTGTTTTCAGACCGATGTTGCATACAAAGACGTAAGAGAGAAGGCCTCCCTCCCTTTCACAAGAGTTATTAAACAGGATCTCCAGGTTAATGTGTAATAGATATTATTGTTGTATTAAAGAATTTGCTTCATAAACCAGTTTGCTCAAATCCTTCATTTAAAGCTGCCTTGTACATGCTTGTGTCCATATATACAATACACTTATTCTTAAAAATTTGCTGATGTAGTGTATGTGCCTATACCTTCAACTGAATATAGCTCCATATGACCTACTTTTGTCAGGAGGGAGGCCCAGCGACTGTGGATAACATTTCTCCAAACATATCCAAGCGGTGTCCGATCCCCAGACAGATGGTAAGTCCTATCTCAGGTGATGAAGCCCAGTGCCATATATCACCGAGGTCTAGTTCAGCCTAAACACTAAGCAGCAACTGTATGTTTTTCTGCCACATTACATGAATGTTGCAAAAATGTGAGCATTTTTCATGTGATATTGTCTTGGCCACTGTGTCCGAAGCACGTTTCAAAATCCCCACCATATTATACAACTGTAAAAGCCACAAGAGGGCTGGTTTCCCTCGGTGTGGGTGGAGTATCTCTGGCATGGCAGATACCCAAACCTATCTTTAGTCATGCTCGGTGCTGAACGAGTTTCAAATGGCCTCTGATCACCAGGATTATAGGACAGCAATAATAGACTAGCTCGGGGTCTTTTATGAGTCATATGTTACATTCTCCTGGGCCGTAACATGAACCTACAGTGCAGCTAGTTGGAACTTGCCGTGTGTGAATGTCGTCCAATCAACCCATTCAATGAAAAAAGGCTATTTAGAAGACACATAACCAGATACAGTGACTAATGGGCAGTGTGCTTCCATATCTCTTGTCAGAGCACCTCCAGTGGAGTGGTTCCGTACCTGGGCACCTACCTGACCGTCCTCACCATGCTGGACACTGCTCTGCCAGACACTGTGGAGGTACATCATGTAACTCTGCATAATGCTTGACGGTGTCAACATTCAGGGGTTCTGTTTATATTTTACAGGAAAAATTTAATCCCCCATATTTAGCATTCAGAATACATAAACACTTGATTAAAGGCTGGCAGTCTATTTTAATAAAAATGCTGCCTTTGTTGTTCTTTCATACCTGTTAGGAATTAAATGCATCTCTATTCTGCTAGGTGTCGGTCTGCTTGTCTACTCTAAATTTGTATAGTGAGACCAATATAATACATTCATTTACAGTTTTTCAGTTTCAGATATTACAAACAAAACATGTGATCAGTTTATAAAATGTGATAGATTGTTATAGATTTAACAATCCAAAAGTATAAAGTAATTCAAATCAGCTCCACTTTAATCAGCTATGACATTAAGACACATTTTACATGTTAACACATCAATAGTATTTGCTCAATAGTATTATAATATAACAAATAATTTTACTTTGGATACTTTAAGTATATTTTGCTGTTATTGTTGATTATGTGAAATTGTGAATGCAGGGCTTCAAATCAAGTTTTTCTTTAGTGTGGTATCATTTAAATATGTCATCTAAACGTAGCTTGAAGTAGAGATGGCAGGTATACTACAGGAATTTAGTTGATTGTTGTTTTTTTTAATCCATCATTTAGTTTCTGGTTCATTGACTTATGTAGAGAACAAACAAAATTACCAAGATGTAACTATATCAAAATTGACATTTTTCATTCACAGAGCAAGAGAAAAAAACAATCTATAAGGATTAGCTCAGTTTTAGCTCAGGCTTGAAGTAGCTGTCTTGCTTTAGCAGTCTGGTTGGCTGTGTCTCCCAGAGTACAGTTCCTCTGGTTTTTATTTCAGTTTTGTATTTGCTGCAAATTTTACGAGCTGTTTTCAGAGAAATGACGTTGCTATAGCGTAAATTCTTAACAGATAAAACAAATTCAAGTCCGTAACTCATGTATAACACAGTAGAACACAGCTGCCATCATATTTAATGATACGATGATTACATACATGTACAAATGTGGGTTTAAGAATGTGTTCATTCTTCACCTTGGAAATAGTTTAGACAAAAAACCAACAAATCCCCCAAATTCCCACATTCTGCATGTCTCCCAGAGCTTACAGCCACATCTCATGGCTTCATTAATAGATAAATATTTACTTAATAATGATGCAACATTTCACGTAAAATATGGAGACATGTTCATGATCATGATCTCAGTTATATTGTCAATGATTCATGCTTTTATACACCAGTTCTGGATGCTTCACAGGAGGTATTATAGTTATTAATAAACACATTAATAAATCACTTAAAAATGTTCTTATCTATGTTTACATCTGCAATCCGCTACAGATCATTTCTCATCATTTATATACTGCTTATACATGTGAAACAGGGGATGTTAGAATAAAATGTTACTGTGGTATTTTTGTTCATTTCTTGGATCCAATTAATCATTGATAATGTGAAATAAATACTCTTCTCTTTTGACAGGGTGGGCTCATAAACTTTGAAAAGAGGAGGAGGGTAAGTTGTTCCTCTTTGTGCCATCTTTACGTATTCTCTTTATGTATTCCTTTTTCTTTTTCTTTTTTACCACAGTAGTCATAAAAAGTACAAAGGTGTCCACATAACATTCTGTCAGCACAGTACATGTTTGTGTGGTGGGGTGTGTACAGTATATTTGCATTGTCAAAGTAAACGGGGACGGACATATTCTGACACGTGTTGTAGTATGTGATGTAACCATCCTTTTTAAACATTTACATATCTCTTTAAGGGACACTTACAACAGCTTTGTAACTCTTCCAAATACCATTGTGCAGCAGGCAGGTTATACAACCACACAGATATCAGGACATCTCTCAGTCTCCGTCACTGTGTTTATCTCCCTACAGGAGTTTGAGGTTCTGTCACAGATCCGCGTGCTGCAGGCGTCCTGTTCCCAGTACAACCTGCCCCATCACCCCAGGATCGCTGCCTGGCTGCAGGGACACAAGCTGCTCACTGACCAGGAGAGGTGAGCTGAAGATGGTGTTTTATTATATATCTTCATATTACATAGCTGTGTCACAAGCAGAGGCTGCTGCAAGCTCAATAAAAGTTTCGTTACGTAATCTGAAATATGCCTGATAAAAACCCTCCTTCTGTTATTAAAGAGCTCATTCTCCATGTAGACAAATAAAAGTGTGTTGCTTTGATACTCTAAAGGTATGCTGTTGGGTGCAGTATGCATGACAGTTGGTCAAAATGTCTCATCATACTGAGGAATGGCATCTGAGACATGGGTTTAACCCTGTCACTGTTGTAGCCTTGTCATAAAGAAACTGACATTAATATTGCAATTATTGGTTACATACTTATGTAACCTAACTCAGTAGGGATGCAGCTCATGGTCAACCCAGCTCTTAAAATCTTTCCATTCGCTGTTATTCTGTTTTAAAAGACAGATGTTGGGGAGATTTCTGTTCCGCAGAATACAAGTAGAAAAAATGATAAGCCAGCATGATGCCTATAAGACTGAACAGAAATCTGCTACCTATGGAAAATAAATTAAATCCTATATATAAACTAAATAAAACTAACATTAAGTTATATCATAGCCTCTGCTAGCAGATTGAGAACCATGAAAATGGAGTATTTGCAATAAGCTTCACTTTGGACAGACCCTTTAGGCAGAAGTTGGACTGCCTCCAGTGATGAGAGTGATCAATGTCCACAAGTGTTTCAAATAAAATTATGACATTATTTTTAGAATCATTATTGTCATCATTATCATTGTATATGTATATATATATATATATGTATG
>JBBPCS010004538.1:0-11233 GCA_037974645.1 Hollardia meadi | reverse complement strand
GTGTGTGTGTGTGTGTGTGTGTGTGTGTGTGTGTGTGTGTGTGTGTGTGTGTGTGTGTGTGTGTGTGTGATATTAAAGCTCATGTTCTGACCCGTTTAATGGGTTCCTTACAGGGTTTGTCCAGCCAACACAAAGCTAAAGGGGGCAGGGAGAGTCCAGAACTGGAGCTGAAGCGTTTACTCTGAGTACTTTAATTCAGAGAATGTGTCTGACCTGATACTCACACGGACTTAATGTTGAGTAAACATGATTGTGACACATCAACAAATTAAATCTGACTCGCCTTATTTTGATCCAAATACTGAAGGTACAGGGCTGAAGATTCAATATACCACGATATCTTCAGATTTATTTTTTTAAATCTAATTTTAGGAACAATGTCGTCGTATAAAGAACCCAGCAGAATGAGCATAAAATCTGAGCAACAAAAGTTTAGTTTTTTGCAATCAGAACCGAGGGATTGGATTTGTATTTATCGCAGGTCTATGGAAGCCCATTTCTGCCAATGTGATGGAAAAAAAAATCCTGTAAGTCATTAAAATGAGAAATATTCTTGAAACAATGATTTATCATCTCAGAATAAAGTAATTAAGTACTTTAAAAAAAAAAGTAAGAGTAAAGTAATTATCGTTACTTTGAGAAAGTTTGAGATACTAAGTCATTATTTGGGGAAAGTTTCTCATTATAATGACTTGTCTTATCTTATAGCTGAAAATGAGCTTCCATACAGTTGTCCAACATCATAGCACTACTTTTAATGCAATCTGAGCAAAGGAATAAACGATTGCCTTAAAATTAAATGTGCTCGCAGGTTGTTGTTTTTTTTTAGGTAAACATTTTTAGAAAATAAAAAAATTGCAAAACAAATTTTTGCATTTTGATCATTAATTACAAATCAATACTGTTGATACAGTATCGCAAAACATAATTGGTGATAATCAAGTGTATCAATACTTTCTTTCACCCGTAGACACAACACCATTTATTGTTTCCTCTAAAAGTGAAAGTTCACAATCCATCTGACAATATTATTAAACTATTTCAAAATAACACAGATGGAGCAGTTTGTCAGCCAGACTTGAGGGCGTGGCTTATTTAAAGCCGAGGAAATGATCAGCAGTCTAAACATAAATGTGTTTTCATTCCCGCAGGTAAAGATGTGATGTTTTACGTCGCGGAGATGATCCCTAAACTAAAGACTCGGACCCAGAAGAGTGGCGGGGGAGACACGAGCTCTCAGCAGGGGGAGGGAGGGAAGAAGAGCAAGAAAAAGAAGAAATAGACACGAAGACACCTGTTTGTTTGTTTTTCTTTTTAAATTAACTGTGAGGTCGTTGTGACTGATTGTCAGGCAGAATCAAATCCTGATCTTTTTTTTTAAAGGATTTTTTTTTGTCATTGTGACTCATTCAGCTGAAGCCTTTCAAATTAAAATATCCGTTTCCCTTTTAATTCTATAAGTTTTGACCACGCTGAGCTTCTCTATGATCTGAAACCTGCCCGCAGCTCAGGAGCAGAGAAAGGAACTCATTTCAGAGGAAAAGGAAGTGATGGAGGAAGGTGTGTTACGCCAAATTCAGTTCACTGTTCATTCAATAAAGACTTCATTTTCTCACAATATTGTTTGTTTAATTTGAGCAAATTAATCTTCCTGATAGAAGGAATCAAAGAAACGTGTTGTCAGGAGCGCGTTGAGTCAAATGTCAGTAATATAAAGTTAATTTAGAAGTTTGATAAACATGGATTTCTCAGTTTGGCCCTGTTCACTGTTGTTCCGTCACTTTGGTTTGCTCAGATTCAACTAAACTGAAGTTACCTGACTAAAGTACTATAAAGTATTCAGATCATTCACTTGGAAAGAAAATTAGTCGCCAACTGTTTTGATCATCAATGAATACTTTCAGTCATTTTTCAAGTAAAAATATCAAGCATTTTCTGGTTGCAGCTTCTTCAATGTGATGATCTTCTGCTTTTCTTTATCATTTCTGACAGTAAATGAAGAGTCTTTGGGTTTTGGAGCTTGAAAATGTCACTTTGAGCTCTGAGGAGAACTTTTCCTCATTGCCCATGAAATAATCATCAGATTGAGCCCGATTTGAGATGTTTTATTACAGAAAAGGTGGATATGAACAGATTGTTCCCTTTTTGGAGCCCCCAGACTCTTTGAGAACCACTGATTATATTTTTAGCACGTTTTTCTAGCTTCCTGTTTCACTTCCTGGTTATGCGGCCCAGTGACTATGCGCAGTAGTGTTTCTCCTGCTGGCCCCGCCCGCGAGTTCCCGCTCGGCCCAAAAACTTTACATTGTGATGACGTCAGAGATATTTAAAAATTGCTTTTTCGACTCGAAAGTTTTACAAATATAAAACCTTCATGGATCCAAACTTCATCAGAGAAAGAGTCATAATCGATCTTGTCTACAGTTCGAGGTGTCCTGTCAACAGTTTTACACACGTCTCTTTTATAATGTTGGTCTATGGGAAAATGCTTTTAGTTGCAACACCGCGAGTGGCCGTAAATCGAACGCTCATGGTTAGCCGCCTAGCGCAGGTACGGACGCTAACCCGGAAGTGACGGCATGATTGCGGTTTCTAGGCAACGATGTTTTTGCATTTTGTCTCACCGACCAACCATCCCGGTAATCTCGTGATTCGGCAGGTTTTGACTCGTCTCGGATGGCCGGCTGTGTGATGGACCCGAGCCGGGCTCCGGTGGCCTTCGGGCGGCGGGCGGTTCCGCAGCTGTTCGAGGAGCTGCAGCAGCCGGAGGCCGGCAGGAGGCGGCGGGCTCTGACTTCACTCTGCGACCTGCTGCACGACCCGGAGCTCCTCTACCAGGCTGTGAACCGGGGTAACAGAGACACGATGATCCGCCAATTACAGATGAAGAGTTAATAAAACTTATGTTGTGTTCTAAATGAACCCCCTTAAAAGTTTCTACAAGTACAGCTGAAACCATCAGCCCATTAATCAATGAATAATCAACTATTCTGATTACAGTCGAAGTCATTTTTCCTGTGAAAACATTTGACGATTCCAGTTTGACGAATGTGAAGATTTGCTGCTTTTGCTTTGAATGATTTGAATGTGTTTGTAATAATGCTGAGGTTTGGACCAAACAAACATTGTGAAGATAAAATAAGATAATCCTTTATTAGTCCCACAACATGGAGATTTACATTTGTTACAGCAGCAACAGGGAAATCTACGGAAGAAGATTAGGGCCACATGTGAAAAATCTATTTTTAGTTGGGTATGTGTGAAACATTTCTGACTCTGAGCTCTGACTTTAATCTCAGAATTCTGACTTTAATTTTAGAATAATTTTTTCTCAGATTTTTCCCCCTCAGAAAACATGTGACCCTCACATGTGACCCTAATCCTCCTCTGGACAGCAAAATAGAAATAAACATAAATGAAAAAGCTATAAATAATAAATAAAGTAAAATAATCTAAATATAAACAAGAAAAAAACTCAACAGTTTTTACCAACGCACATCGGAATATTAAAAATGCAGAGTTGAATGATATTACACCTAAGTGATATATTGACATTTCTCACTATTTTCAGAATGTTTCCAAACCGATCGATCGATCGATGGAGAAAATGATCAGCAGATTGATCCAGAATGAAAAGAATCATACAAAAGAGTTCAAAATGAGCTCCAACAGTAAAATCCTGCGTTTACATCTCATGAGATCAGATAGAAAGCAGTTAATTTAATCTTCCTGATTATACTTGGTACATGAGTTCCTCTTCCATTGGGAATAATCCATCATATAAAATGGACAGATGGGAAAGGGAAACACATTTATTTTGATGCGCTGAGGTATTCTTCTTCTTCTGCAGGTTTTCTGGAGCAGTTGAAGGTTTTGTTTCAGGATGAAGATCCATCAGTCAGAACGAAAACCTGCGAGCTGCTTCACATAGTGAGCGCCCACTGCATCGGCAGGTAAATATACAGAAAGGACAGACAGACAGGAGGACATTTGGTGGTGTCGTGAGTATTTGTGGCTGCATGATGGTGTGTTCAGGAACACCGGTGTGTTTTAAATGGAGATCTATCAGGCTGTGATACACACACAAGATTTGTCAGGAGATACATTCACTGCTGCTTTGAGAGAAACAGGATGATGTCACCAGATTTATCCATAAGATGAGCTGTTTGTCCTTGCTGTACTCCATGATGTCACCAGCAGGGGGCAGTATAACACAGCAGGGACGTCTGGGTAAACCTGCAGCAGCTGCAGCAAATTACTGACCATACATTCCAATACTACCTTACTATTTAATATGCCAGGAAATGATTCATTATGTTCTAATACTGTGTGTCAAAAATACCAGGATGTTCCTCTGCATCTGGTCGTATTTAGCTTCTCTGGCTGTTCTGACCCACAATCCTCTGCAGTGGAACATCCGTCACATCGACCGAGCTGCTGAGAGAGCACAGACAGATGACAGCACATTCACATAAGTTCTACATGTTTTTGTGACTCGTGTATAAATAATAAATTAAAGGAGTAATTTGTAAGACGTTGAGTCTCGTTCCTTTGGGTCGGTAGGTCGGGCCGAACACCAACTCAAAGCCTCAGCGTTGGACGACCTGGGAATGAGACTCAACAATTAACTCTCTTACTCATTACACTTTTAATATGGGCTGTGGAGTATAATGACTGACGAATGTATGATAAAGAGGGTCAAACCTCAAGGCACAATGTTAAGATGAAGTAGTATTTCTACATACTGCATGCAGCAGTAGGTACTTTGTAAGCTGTCCTAAAAGTAAAAAGTGATTTGGAACGGTCAAACATTATGGACGCTGCTTTGTTCATCAGTGTGTGTCCTCCTGCAGGCAGGCCCTGCTCTCCTCCTCCCTCCTCCCTCCTCTCTCTCAGCTGTTATACGACTCCTCGACCTCCTGCAGGAGGAACGTCCACCGAGTGCTGAACCGCCTCAGTCTGCTGCCCGCAGGTACATTCATCACATTTCATTCAAGATTCTTCGTTATTTCTGTTCAGAAACAACAATTCTTTCATCAAATAAACGTGCAGAAATTTGAAACTATTCCACTAAAAGGGAAAACACAGACTGCACAATTATATTGTAAGCGTCATTCAAGGAGTATTATTTCTATTATTTCACTAAATATATTCATGTGATAAAAACACTGACTGTTTCCATTAAAATGTGTTTAGAGGACAGACATCTAAATCTAAAATAAACCATAAACGTTTCATTTTTAGAACATGTTTTATGCAAACAGAGTTCACTCTCAGCAGCTGCAGTAAAACTAATTTGTGACTGTAAAACTCTTTGAGTTGTAGAAGAAGAGGAGGACGTTTTGATCCAAATCCATAACTGCAACGCAAAGAATTTTAACAGATGATCCAAATATGTTATTCAGAGGTCAAAGTGAAAATGTTGCTAATAAACTCTGAAAAGAGAAACTACAGGGTGGAGCGGGTCAGAGGTGGAGCGGGTCAGAGGTGGGGCGGGTCAGAGGTGGAGCGGGTCTGAGGTGGAGCGGGTCAGAGGTGCAGCGGGTCAGAGGTGGAGCGGGTCTGAGGTGGAGCGGCTCAGAGGTGGAGCGGGTCAGAGGTGGAGCGGGTCAGAGGTGGAGCGGGTCAGAGGTGGAGATGGAGTGGGTCAGAGGTAGAGCGGGTCAGAGGTGGAGCGAGTCAGAGGTGGAGCGGGTCAGAGGTGGGGCGGGTCAGAGGTGGAGCGGATCAGAGGTGGAGCGGGTCAGAGGTGGAGCGGGTCAGAGGTGGAGCGAGTCAGAGGTGGAGCAGGTCAGAGGTGCAGCGGGTCAGAGGTGGAGCGGGTCAGAGGTGAGGCAGGTCAGAGGTGCAGCGGGTCAGAGGTGGAGCGGGTCAGAGGTGGAGCAGGGCGGATGTTTATAACAGTTTACTAACTCTAACCTGAGATGATGTCACTGTGTCGTCCTGCAGGTGCACATGCTCTCCTCACTCTGGTTCCTAAACTGATGCTGAAGCTCCAAGAGGAGGAGGAGGAGGAAGAGGAGGTGCAGGTGCTGCTCCTCTCCACCCTCAGCTCCTGCTCCAGGCTGGACGCTGTGCCAGCTCTGGCCTCTGACGGCGTCTCACTGCTGGGCCACAAACTCTCCCATCGCTCCCCGAACGTCCGCAGGGAGGCGGCAGCAGCCATGATGGCCCTCAGGTCAGTCACCAGGCTCTGGTTTAAATGTCACTGACGCTTCGGCTCCTTTCAGTGTTTCAACTGCACATAAACTCACTCTTCAACTTCTTACCTCAGCTGAACCTCAGTCAGCTCGTATCAAAACTGAAACTCAGCTGGCTTCACTTCCCTTCAGCTCGTCAATGAACATTTCATTTTAGTGTTTAAGAGTCAACAAATTCTTCAACTCCTTACAACGGTTTACTGCAACCTCACTCAGGGCCACTGGTTGCACTGGTTTCACTGTTTGTTTGTTTCTCTCTGCATGTTTTAAGTGTTTGTGAGGATGGGAAGCGGCAGGTGTGTGAGGAGGCGGTACTTCCTGTCCTGCTCAATCTGCTGCAGGACGAAGACGTTGAGGTTCGGGCAAACGCTGCAGGAGTCGTCATGTACACTGTGATCATCGCCGCAGGTACAAACACGCTGAAGTTTCTGTTTCCAGACTGTCAGTGAAGTGGACACACTCAGAGACAACAAGCTGCTCTCACCATCATGATGTCACCATCATACAGGTGCATGTTCTGAACACCAGTCTGAATTATTTACTCACTGACAAATCAGCCTCAGTTAATGTTGCTGTGAAGAAGAAGAAGCCAAGGAACAAAAGTATTGATCCCAAACTGATCCAGAATCAGAGACTGAACTGATTTAAACTGTCACGTCTGTACAATCTGAAGCTTCAGCTCACTGTTAGCGGAGCACGCAGCAGAAAACTCTGTGATTTGATGTTCGTTAGTGAAGTGCACCCTGGGAGTTGTAGTTGGCTTTTCTCCTTCAGTGTTTCTAAGTTAATGAATTTTAAAGATATTTTCTAACACCTTGTCCATCTTTTATTTATTTCTATGCACATTAATAAATCTTTATGTAAATGTGCCAGTTTAGTCTGAACCTTAAACGCACCACGGGACTTCTCCTGACCTATCAGGTTCCTTCAGAAACAGGACCACAGACTGTCACTGGATGTCCTCCTCCTGCAGGTAAGCAGCAGTGTCTGGACCTGGGCCTCGTCCCTGTCCTCCTCCAGCTGGTGTCGAAGAAGAACGAGGAGGAGGGAGAGGAGGATGAGGAGAGGAGCAGGAGAAGGAAGGCCCTCATCTTGTACTCCCTGCGGGCTCTGACCAGCCTGGCTGAAGCTCCAGACGGCCGCCGCCTCCTGGTGGAGCAGCTCCCCCTGCTGATGGAGAGGAGCGGGGCTATGGAGGAGGACCAGGACATCCGGCGGGCCGCTCAGACCGCCGTCAGAGTCGTCACCTGGACTCCCTGAGCCTCCGGTGACCTCCAGAACACACCTGCTGGGTTAGCCTCCGCTGATAAGATAATAAATTAAATAATTTAATTTATTTATTGTGACTATTTCTTGATGATATTCATGTTTGCCAGAGGATGAACCTTAACGACTTTTCCTCTAGCACCACCATCGGGTCACATTATAGTTTTTTACCACCACCATCTACGAGCTGGAATTCTATAAATATAAAGGGGTGAAACATCGCTGGAGTAGCAGAGAGGAAGGTGCTGGAAGGTTTAATATGAAGCAATATACAGTAGATAGATAGATAGATAGATAGATAGATAGATAGATAGATAGATAGATAGATAGATAGATAGATAGATAGATAGATTTGTATATAGATTTTTTTATATATATATACATTTTCCTAGTTCTTGTATTGTATTTCTTTCTTTCTTTTGCTTCATAATAAACCTATGGAAGACCAAATTAACCAGATTAATTTAGAAAATTTAACATAAATTCTGTTTTAATTTGCTTCTGTATTTAGTTGCGTTTTTTATTAATTCCCCCATTTATTTACTTTATTAATTAATGTATTCATTTTTTAAATATACTTACTTTTTTCTGTATTATTTTCCCTTTACACTTTCCCTCTTTTTATTTGACCCCACTGGTTTATTTCTGTATTTCTTTTTAAATTTCTTGATGCATTTTTGCTTCCCTTTTCAATGGGTGAGCTGTCATTCAAAGAGTATCATGGCCCTATTAGTTGATCAATATCACAGTGCATAGATCCACTGGTGTGGAGAGCAAGGCATGCACTCATTATGCCCCTCATTTGCATAAGGAAGCAGAAATGCATGATAAAATGTAAAAATAAATAAATAATAATAAGTGCCGGGAAATAAATAGGGGGAAATGTAAAGGGAAAATAATACAGAAATAAAAAAATTAAAAAAATTAATAAATTAATGAATAAAATGAAAAAAAATTAAATGGGAAAGTAAATAAATAGGGGAATTAATACAAAATAAAAAAATACAGAAGCAAATTCAAACAAATATAAATTTATGTCACATTAGAAATTAATTAATGCCTTTTGGTGCCTTTAATGACACTAATTTATTATTGAGTCATATATTTACGTGCAGCACCTTCCTGTGCTGCTTCAAGGATTGATCATATGAAAAGTTTCTTATTATGTAGAATGGCTCATTCAAGGATTTATTGTCACATGCAAAAAATAAACAAGTTATTAGCGCGATTAAATTCTTAGTTCCCCATGTCTCTACCTGGTTATTATATTTACAAATATACAAAAATACAAAATATTCAAATATACAAATACGCTAGAAACAAGAATACAAAAGTTTTTACTGTATAAAGAACAAAATAAGAAAATAAAACATGAAGCCAGAATAAATACTGCGTGTAGTTTAAGGGGCAGGGGGGTATGATGATGATAATTTCAGAATAAGATATTATTGGGTTGTAATTAGTGATGCATTCATGCGTTCATCACTTTAATGTTGCAGCTGGTAAATGTGGAGCTCATTTTCAAGACTTTATAAACTGCTGGGTAGTTTTCAGCAAGGGATCAATAAAGTCTTATATTTATCCATAATGATACATCATCGTTTATACATTATATTAGAATAAAGTGGTCGAAAATGAAAATACTGGATTTGTGTGCTTCCCTGACCCAGCAGTGCGAGCAGAATCCCCTCCGGCTGAATGGAGTTTCCTCTCTGACCTGCTGCTCTGAATGAAGCTTCACTCACATTAAGGCCATCAGCTCAGATCACAAACAGCCCGACACATGAATGAACAGCTGACATCACAGCAGGAAGCAGAGCTCAGACATTTTATTCACGATCTTTTCAACATCACTGCTCGGAAAATAAACATTTTGTTATTCTACATAAAAGTCTTAAACGGTCAAAATGATGATTTAAATAATGAATTGATCGAAGAAATCAACAAGATTATGAATCTGATGTCTGATACCAATTTGTGTAAAACCAATAATCATCCATAGATTTTTAGATTGATTTCTGCTGGTTTCACTTGTGTTTTACAAACATCAACCTGCAGAGAGATAATCCAACATGCTCAGTGTTTTCTTAGAGATGTTTTGTTTAATTTAAAATCTCCTTGTTTCTTCTGTACGGAAGAGGATTAGGGCCACATGTGAGAAATTTATTCCAGTTCTAACTTTAATCTCAGAATTCTGAAGGAAAAAAATCTTTCTCAGTATTCAGATTTTAAAAAGTCAGAACTCAAATAACTTTTTCACTTGTGGCCCTAATCCTCTTCCGTACTACAGTACAGGGACTTTAGTAGAAGCATTGATTTTCAAATCATTTTTAAAAAAAGCGGTTTACAGTTTCCGTGTCCTTGTTGTACTTGTCATCCCTTTATCATGTAGTGTTTTGTCTCTTTTTGGTTGCCGTACATTTCTTTTTAGTCACTCCTTGTTCTTGTTTTGAAGCTGTCATTTTTGTCTCTTTGCATTCATTTTACATCGATTGATGGTTGCTTCTGTGTCTCTTTGGAGTCTTTTCATTGACTTTCTAACAAGAAATCTTCAAACAGCAGTTCTGCAGGGGTCCTGGGGGTCAGGGGGCCCCTGGACCTGGACCAGTAAGTCTATTCAGTATCAGTATCATTTCATGCCTCCTGTGGTTTCAAACATCATATTTTTCCTATGTGGAGCAGAAAAACCTAAAATAATGGTCCTGATAATTAAACAGCAAAACTGAAAGTTAATAGAAGTGTCACTACAGAGTCACACGCACGCGCACCGACATGTTGCACAGTCACGATTACCCCCCCTAACCCCCCCTCACCCCCACACTGCTGCAAATGGACTGGTCCAGAGAGAGAGAGAGAGAGGTAGAGAGACATAGAAAGGTAATGGGCTGAAAATGCAACAGCAGAGAGAGAGAGAGGCACACTGCTGCTATCACACACACACACACACGCTGGCAGTATATTTGGGAGTGATCGCAGTGAGGAGCAGTTGGTGACGGAGCTGCTGGAGGTTTCTGACAAACACCGGGAACAACGAGCAGGTAAGACTCACCTCAATAATCCGGGCATAAATTATGAAGTTATGGAGAATATTCTGGAAATATGACTGTTTATCCAGATCAGCCTGTGTTTTCATTGACTAATTTATTGTTATTATTATTATTTTAGGATTATTATTGGAATATTCGTTATGGATGTGTGTTCGATGTTCTGTGATGTGCAGCAAAGTGAAGTTTGGATGGTATGTGTGATGTCCTCACAGCAGAGATATTACAGATATTACACCTGACAGACAGTGGACGAATACACTGCCGATGTTTTTAACGGGGCTTCGGCCCGGCTCCCTCCCCGGCTGTGTGCGACCTTGTCCGGGGAAGCCGGCGCTGTGACACGCCGGGCTGCGGTGCGCCGCAGCGGGGCAGAGGAGCTCCCACGGCCCCCTCCCTCCCCTCCTGCGGGGTCTCAGCCGCTCCGCGTTAGTAGAAGATGATATAAGTGCACAGAGTGTGTAATGAGCAGGTTGCACAGATCAGATCAGATCAGATCAGATACGACAGTCTGAAGTTATGTAAGGGGCCGCTAGAAAGTGAGCCTGTGGCGGAGGAGAGGAGGGATGGAGGGTGGATTAAGAAGGGGAGGATGGTTTTATGTAACACCCCCCTCCTCATCCAGCATCACAACATCTGCCGGCCGGCCTCTATCTATCTATCTATCTATCTATCTATCTATCTATCTATCTATCTATCTATCTATCTATCTATCTATCTATC
>JBBPCS010004537.1:0-11234 GCA_037974645.1 Hollardia meadi | reverse complement strand
GAGAGAGAGAGAGAGAGAGAGAGAGAGAGAGAGAGAGAGAGAGAGAGAGAGAGAGAGAGAGAGAGAGTGAGTGGGAATCTCACGGTGCCTGTGCATTGACAAATGTCTGTTCTGTTTTGGCTGGCGAGAATGGAGCTCAATTGCAGGTCTGGAAGAACATCAAAACACAATTAAGGGCTGACATGGAACTGGTCATGCAGAAGAGTGAGGACAGGGTAAGAAAGAGAAGCGGAGCTAGAGGGAGAAGGAAGAGGAGGAGACAGAGAAGGACAAGAAAGTGAGATATTTAGGGAACGGACAGAGAAACACGGAGACACATAATTGTATTTTATTGAGTACGATTAGAGGGAAAGTGGGAGGCGAAGTGATAGAAAAGGAGGGGAAAACAGTAGAGTCATTTATAAGGTGTGTATGTGTGTGTAAATGGAAGGGAAGAGGTTAGTTTGTTACTGACATGGTTGATTATCGCATGAATAATCATTTCTTGTGTACAAGGCATTTAGAGAAGCTAATTTAATTTTCAACTAAGTGATTCTATAATTTACTATTCATGAACTTGTTTGAAGTCCATGTGCAGAAGCGACTGTCAGTTCTTCCCAGAATATGAGGCGTGGCTCCAAGTCCGAATGAAGATGAAGAGTACGATTGACTGCTATGTTGCATCTCTGTCTGTCTGTCTGTCTCAACACAACTGGTCATGGCAAATCACCACCCACCTACAGCCTACAGGTTCTGCTTGTTTCTGCCTGCTAAATGTCAATATTTCCTTGCCACTGTCACCAAGTGCTTGCTCATGGGAGAATGTTGGGTCAATTAATTAAACAGTATGGTCTAGACCTACTCTACATGTAAAGTGTCATGAGATAACTTTTGCGAATTTGCGCTATACAGCAAATGAAACTGGCCACGAGCAGATCAAAATGTGAAATTGATCAAAATCAAAATTTGACTTAATCCAATATTTGCAACCAAATACCTGCAACAATAATGATATTCCCATCGGTTTCACCTGATTGCTTGCTAATTAGCAAATGTTAGCAGGCAAACCCATTAAACTAAGATCATCTAAAGTTGGAATTAGCATTAGCATTTAGCGAAAACCACAGATGTGCCTATACAGCCTCATGGACCAGTTGGTATGGCTGTATTCTGAGCCGCATATAGATACATACTACAGAAATGAACAATTCCTTTCAAGTGGTAAAGCTAACTGTCAGGGTGGATGTGGACTCCTTTCTTAATCGGAACACAAATTTCATATCACCTCTACCATCACCTTGTTTTGAATATATTACAGCTTTATTTTATTAGGACAAAGTGGTCTTTCTTTGGGTCAGCTGACAGTTATGGTTTTCCATTCGCATTCACTCCTTTGAGAATGCATTATTGAAATGCTTGTAAAATCTAGATTTAAACTTCAAAGTAGCTGAATGGTAAAACTCAGGACATTACTCACCTGAAAGGCACAGCTTAAAGCTGTGTAGTCAGCAGGAAATATTCTAACTTTAACATTACAGTCCAGTGGACTATAAGCCTACCTCTATACTGTGAGTATTAGCCACAACTTAAATGGGACAGTGAGCATTGAACAAGCTCAGCTGAAAGAAAATAGGCAATATGAAAATTAAGTCATGTGCATGTTAAGTTTAATATCCATTCTGGGCTCGTTCTGCCCTTTTTGCAAGCGTGTAGTGTTTGATTGATAAACTTTTTACCCCTGAGGCAGACATTTAATTTTAGTCAAAAGCAAAAAGGTCACAATTAACATTTTGTTAATGTTTTTGTAATCCCTAGGAAGAAAAGCTATAACTGTGAAAATAAATAAAGGTGAAAAAAAGGTTAACATCTCTGCAGAGACATGCAAAACAGTACACTCAGTCATCGTCATCATCAACACATTGTCAAATAGAAATATCACAGAGTTCGAGTAGAAGTACATAAACAAGATTAGTAATGCTTTGAGTTTGGCCTTAGGCCAACACCTTTTTCTAAAACTGTTTGTTGGGAGGCGGTAGCCTGAATTTGTAAAAGCTAGATTACTAGCCAAGTCGAGCCCTGAATCAAATAAATGAATTGGTGAAATATGATCTTTCTTAGTCAAATCAGAATTTATCTTTAGTCCATTCTGCAAATACAGCCTTAGTAACAGAGGTGTAAAGAGTACCTGAATGGTATACTCAAGTAAAAGTACTGTTACTTTAAACAACTTTTACTCAATTACAAGTAGAATTACCATTATTTAGATACAAGTAAAAAGTAAGTCTGTACTCTAAGTAAATGTTACATGTTGGAAATTTCATTCAATGACGATCCAACAACACTAGTGGAACAACATCAAGCAACCAAGCCCTTGCGTCCAAACTGATAATAAACTCCATTTGTTTAGACAGATTTGGATTATACAATTATATACCACTATAAATATATGACAGCCTTCCTCTGTTTAACCTAAAAAGAGTCAAAAACGGAGACAATTAAACACACGACCACCAATAAATAAAACTATTAAAAAATAACTGCCATCATGCTGCAAAGTGCACTGCATAGTTTTACACGCCACATAGCATGCACACTAAACGCTACGTTACTAGTGGATGTACTCACCTGTCTGAATGTTAATCTGTGACCCTTGTCCACCCTCAATCTGCTCTTGGTTCAACTTCTCTGCTTGACCATTCTCAGTGCATATAATAACCAGTCCACTGTCCCACTATAACCAGTCCATGTAGCCTCTCTGTCCCACTGTAACCAGTTCATTTAGCCTCTCTGTCCCACTATAACCAGTCCATTTAGAGGCTCTGCTGTCGCAGCTTTGACAGAAATAGAAAGAGCAGAAAATCCTCAAACACCTCGCTGCAGGTAGAAGTTCACTCAATCACAGCTGAGGATCCACCGTGAGCATTTTAGCTTTTAGCATTTTGCCAAACCGGCGTCACCTGTTAATCACGTAACATCAGAGTGTTTTTGATATGTGTCACTTTGCGTGCTCGCCAGGTAGTACATTAAACCAGTGATTGATTGAGGTAGATGCGGCCACTTTCTAACTATGCTGAAGTACACAAATGCTAACCTTAACCTATAATCATCCTTAATTTGAGGGCTTTATTTTTTTTTACTCAGTAACGGATTTATCTTGAAATGTAGTGAAGTACATTACTTGTTATAAAAAAAAACATAAGTAAAAGTACAATTACTGATATTAAAAAAATACTCAAAAAAGTAAAAGTACTCAAAAAAACAACGTACCTACAGTAATGTGAGTACATGTAATTTGTTACTTCCACCCCTAGTTAGTAACTCATAAAGCACATCACCAGCACAAAGTGAAGGTGTCATATCAAACATCTAGAGGACATCACATAAACTGTGACCCTCCCACTCCTGCTGCCTACCGAGCTGATATCCTTTGTTCTAAAGCTGAGAAAGGCTTTCAGTCGATGCTGGACCACATTTAAACACCTTTGAATACCTGTTGTTAAAAGATCGATCTCGGTGGCAGGAGGGGAAGCCCAGATTTGTGGTTTAGGAACTGGACTGAAGCTGTGTCTAACAGGCCCAGTGGGATGTTGAATCCTCTGAGTGATCAAGGGATATGTAAGGTTTCATGACCTTGAAAAGTATTTCATGTTTGCAGGTTTACACACTCTATTCTTTGAAAGAACTATCGGCAGTATTCATCCATAACATAATAATATGATGACAAAACTGCACTTTAACCAGATTAAAGTACTAGTCTGTATTAAGGATCTTGGATTAAAGGCAGTTTTCTATGATGGCTCAGCAGCCTCCACGATCCTGTATATCAACGCAAGTCTGTTTATTCAAGCCCAAATATCTGTGCCAAGATAAACAATGAAAACATGACACTTATGAAAAGCTCCTGTGACAGCTCGTTCTTCCTTTCACTCTCTCACTGAGCCAGTGTGATGGCCCGGTTTGATAAGATGAGTCAGTAAGGCGGATGCCTCACTCCTCCAGTGGAGAATTTAAAGAGGTGTCACTGGATTGCTGCCCTCTCACTGACCACAAAGACCCGAGCACGGAAATCTCTCAGCAAGCTGGATTCTCCCAATGAGTGGTAGAGGAAGGGTCTTTACAACTTATTTCATCAAAGCATATTTCTTTAGGCCTTGAGAGATGCATGGCTGATAATGCGTGATTGGTGAATTATTTGTATGTTGCAGTTATAGAGCCTTGTTTTTTTTTCTATCTTCAAAAATGACTTAAAACAAATCCAATCTTTATATTATTGTGTGCGGCTACATGATATTTGCAAATGATTTGGTTAAACATTTGGTTAATTTTGAATTCCAGAGTAGCAGTATGTTTTCTTCCTACTTTAATAGTTAGATTTGTAAGCTCTCTGTCTGCCTCTTTCTCATTTCCACCTACATACAGTATTATCGCTTTCCTTAAACCTTGTCTTCTATAGCTTGCAGGTGTTTGATTTTTAAGCATGTTCGCAGCATTTTTCTATGGATGGCATTTTGTCAGCCCTCCACCACTTTGGTCCAGACTGAAATATCTTAACATAAAAAACTATTGAATGCATTTCTATGACATTATGTATACAGTGTTAGGGAGTGGTGACCTGTATGTCATTACATATGCAGAGCTTTTCTGTAATGTGTCTAACCCTTGACAAAGATGCTTTCTTAATTTACTTGTGTTTTGTTTATTTGCATGTCTTTTCTAAAATTCTAAAACTGATGTTTTTTTTATTAGCTTAGAATAAAGAGTATGATCTAGACTATTGACTATGTACAGTATAAAGATGGAGAGCTCTCCAAAAGTGAAGCCAAAACATCTCGACCGCCCCCTGGTGGTGGGCTGCAGTATAGGTCATAAACCCCTCCTCCTCAATGATTTCAGGTAGGACATGGGCCAAACTAAGTACACCTTAAATACATTTTTCTCAAAGATGGTTTCTGTCATTTTAGGTGTGGTGGTTTGCCACATACGAGAACAAACTGCTGGAACTCAGAACTTGTGGATGTGATAGACTTTATTCACAGAGTAAAGCCATGGTGATCTGCAGAACATCCCAAAGACAAAGACTTCAATGTTCCTCTTTCATACCTTTCTAAAGGGTCCTGTAGACACGTATGATAGCATTACACATCACATCTTTGGACCTTGTTCGATAACTTTACAGCAGGATCTTTCGGCAACATTAAAGCACGTCCGTATCACTACTCAAAGATCATAGAATAACACCATCATGATTATATTACTTTATATTGCTTTATAACACCCCACACCCATATCTTGTTCAGTCGCAGTGACATTGAAAGGTTTTATGATACCTGACACGTAGGCACAGGATTGAACATGTTGCAAAATATCTATATATTCCCCCCTTTGGGACTTACTAAGTCCCAAAAATGATCACTGTCAAATTTCACACAATCATAGTTTAAGATATACATAATGATTCACGTAGTTCTTATCACGCTGATGTACTGTGTGTTCAAGTGTTAATTTTTCTGATCAATTTGAGTTGAATTAGTTATTTAATGCTATAAAAACGGGGTGAAACATCATGATTGACATCGGGGCCCTGCTCACAATTGGGTGGGCGGGTGTATGGGCGGGAACTCGATACCGCAGCTCCGCTGCCCTGTCGCTACTGCGCAGACTCTGGCTCCAAATGATGTCACCAGCACAAGATGGCAGCGCTCGTATCCGGGATATTTTGGCTTCACTTTTGTACAATGGGAGGAAGTGGAGACGCGTCATCAGAGGCCACTACCTTATACGTGTTGAATGTTACAGACAATAAAGGGTCCAGTGTCTGAATAAGGGTGATTTAACAACTTTGATCTGAGACTAATTTGTGATTAATACAGCGTACGATCACCACACAGCAATCTATTATCTTCAACTGGTTTAGTGGAGCGCTCCTGAGGATGCTAGCAGTGTCATCCATCTGCCTGTGTGCTTGTTTTAAATCTCTTCCGGCAGTAAGAGACAGTCAGGGAAGTGACAGCTCTCGCAGCGTGGTGGTTCAGCAGAGACTGAGGAAGGAGCACCCATCAATCCCAGAATTCATCTGTCATGACATTTGCATCCAGTGTCTGGCCGCCATTCACAAACTTCCTGCATACACAAGTTTCTTTTTTTTAAAATTTGCATCGATTGAGTCAAATTTAAGCAAAATTTAATGACTTTGACACTCTTGTATTCATGTCATTATTTTCCTTACCTCATTCAAATGTGTTATACCTCCCCTTTTCCTCTCGCTACATTTCAGAGCCATTTTGCGCTGCAGCAGCCAGTTAGCATGCCATTCAAACATAGTTGGAATGCTAAGTGACACGAGTAAATGTACAATTTGCTATGAAAGCTGCCTATAACATGCAGCAGTCTTGACACATCACTGCTAAATTGGCAGGTGAGCTTCTCTCACAGAATGGGACTGATGATGAGCTGCAGTATAAGGTTGGAGTGCCACACCACTCAAACCAGTAGGCTCATGGTTTTACATGGTTAGAGAGTAGATTCATATGATAACATTATATATAATAATCTCATATGATAATCTTTTATTCTCTGTTTGCACTACATATGTTTGTAGCACCGTCAGTCATTAAGAATTCTGTTCCACTTCTTCTCCACTTCCTTCATGCGAGTGCCAGTAACATTTCATTCATTGGCTTTTCATATCGGTCCAATCAACAGTATCCATCTTCCTCATGATGTTACATTTTACTTTGGACCATAAAGCTGGGTGATGTTGCCAAAAATTTTTTATCTTTATCTTTTTTTTCAAACTTGGGGGTGATTTACGATTTAGGTGATTTATTTCCTGCCAAATGCTGGAAGGCATATTTTTTAGGGCTTTATGTGCAAGACGGTTGAGCCAGAAGAATTCAAGTCTGCGCCACCTGTTAGGCCGCCATTGTTATGCAGGTTTTCCCATACAGCTACTGACACTACCGGATTCTTAAACAGAGCACAGACATAGTCTTGAAAGATCAGTTTTAGCACAGACGGGGCAGAAAAGTCTGCACGCTAATTTATCAGCACCTGCTGTGTGCTTTTCTTGTCATTGACCTGATATCAGCAGACAGCTGTCTAGCTACCGTTGGCTACCCAGCAGGTAGAGAGTGACTGAACAAAATAGAAACTGCACTCAGTCATCTCCTGTGGCTTTGTCTCTTGTAACCAGAGATGATACCTTGTCTACAGCCACAAGACTGGCGTGCAGAGTCTTTTTTTCCCAGTCTATCTCTCCCGCAGGTGCGACCATCCTGGAGTTGGATGCCTGGAGCTATGACAGTCCTGTTAACTGTTAATTGTTAGGACCCAGGGTTTCCCACTAGAACATTGTACTGTAGCCACGATCAATGTCATTCACTTCATCTGTCAGTGGTTTTAATGTTGTGGCTGATCGGTTATATGCATGAACACCTGCATTTCCACCATGTACACACCTCACCACAGGAGACGCACACACCTCCAATAACAACTGTTGACTGGCTTGCTTGTAACTGCACATCACCTTAGACATAAATGCCCCCACATACGCACCAACACACACACACAAAATTGTCAAGCACACAAATACATCTAATTTATATGCAAAGTTTGTACTGCTGTGAAACACAAGGGTTGAGCTAATCAAATGGTAATGATTTTCCCCAGCAAAACTAATTATAAATTCTCCAGCTCCAGTCTTTCAATAACATAGCCATTAAATCATAATAGCAGAGGCAGAGTCCTATTGATATTTTCCTCACATAAGGAGCAACATGTTATCGTGCAAGAGATGAAGCTTTGAAGCTGGTCTTTGAGGCGGAACTTCAAAGAGGGGATAGGGGCTAAATGATGAAGGTGGTAATAGGAGGGGAGCACTCCAACAGGCAAACAGTGACACGCTGATTCAAACACGTGTGAAACATACCGTATAAATATTCACGTACCATAACTATAAATGCGTAATGTGCACAAAATGCATACGTCAGGGGCCATACATGCACACAGACACAGGCTTAAATCACCATGAATGTGTATGTCCAAAATTTGACACATGAAGGCACATGAAGAGCAATGTGCAGTGGAAATGTGGTTAGCATTTAAGAAAGTTTAATTTCTTAAATGAATAATAAATAATAATAATAAAATAAATAATTAAATTTGTTATCCAAGTAAGTCACTGAATATTGTTTTCAAAGTAAAAATTCTATTATATTATTGGCCGAAAAACTATAAAAACATATAAAAGAATGAAGGAATAGAGAAAGAATAAACAAGGCCAGTGTAATTTATTCTGAAATGGGTTTTTTTTTTATGTTAGGCAGATGTCACAGCATCTGTTATTCCATATTTCTGCTGCTTTGCTAGTTTAATGACACATAATGCGCAGAAAATATTTGTTTGCGCTATTATAAATGTGTTGTGGGTTATTGTGGATAGTAATAAACAATTAAAAATAAAGATAAAATAATAGCAGAGGCAAAAGGAGGCAAGAAAATCTCTTGAACACAACTCAAAATAGTTTGTTGCTTGTAGTTTGTGGCTAAAATTGAGCACATACCATTCACTGGGTTTCTAGCCTATTGACCTGTTCAACATAGTGACGTCTTTTTCCTTGTTCACCATGAGCCAGCCTTTTTCCAGTGTGACTTAGGTCCTCCCGCATTACTGAAATAAAATCGGCATATGAATATAGAGTTGCTAATATGGTGGCGGTTGTGTTTGCACTGTTGGCTGCCCTGCGCTGTATATAGGTGTATATATTTCACCTATTTTAGCTACTTTTCAAATGATAATTTGATTTATTTATTTAAAAGGTTTCAGTCAATGCTAATATGACATTTATAAACCAACAGGGAATGAAGCACTTAATCTACGTTCAAGATGAAACTTGTGGAAAAAAAAAAAACTCTGACTCCAAGGGGTTAAAGGTTATTGGCCAACTCTAGCTTGATGGTGGCACTACAGGAAGTGCTGCATACAGACGCACTGACATAGAATTCATTTTTCACAAAAAAAGCTCAGCTAAGACGAGAGTTAGATCCCAGTCATGCGGGAGTCATCAGAGTAACAGGAAATAGAGTGTGAAATGTTGTGAAATCACACAGATGTGAAAGTAGTAAATACTGAAAGTAGACTTAAAGGTTAGAATACATGTTCACAAGGCAACAAAAGTGAGGAGGTTCCTCGCCGTCCTTCGGCGATGTCATAGTCTCTTTTACATTTTGTTCAACACGTCCATCCTCCCTCGGAATAAATTACAAGGAATGAGTTGTGATGTAATATGGGGTGCCACTCTTCGTGTGTGTCCCAACAGAAAAAGCAGTGGAGACGTGTCTTAACAGAACTTACCCTTGCTTACCAGTGCCCTCCATGGTAACCAGTCGATGCATGAAGTTGAGAGAAGCTGCATTGGATATGTAAGAGAGGGTAAAATTGGCTGACCTCCTCACCATTGGTGCCTTGTGAATAAATAACCTGAATCATCGCAATCCCATCATGCTTTCTCTGTTTGTTTCACACCAATCACACCTTCATTCTTGTGATTCCTTCAACCCTTTTCCATCTGCCATGTGACCTCAGTGACTCGCACTGTGGCATCATAATGTAACAACCTACAGAGATCTTGGCAGGGACTTCCTGATAGTAAACGACCTGACAGTATAAACCTCATAGACCTGTGTGGCCAGGAATTCTCCACAATACTACCACACTCCAGTGGATAGACCTAGCTCCATAAAAACCAAGAGGTGAACTGAGATATGGGCTGAATTTCAAGCTGAAAAGACTGTTGATTGACACCAAACACTGGGCCTGGGTTTCTAAAAACGACAAGTGTACTAATTTTCATGACAGTCAGTTTGATGGGCTGTTATATATTCTGGGGAAAATGGCCCAATTATAAACAAAGTGCTAATCATCAAGTGGTGTTTGGAGTGATGCCGGTACTACAGATGCATGCATGTGCATGTATATTGGGGAACTAAATCTGCAAGAATATGTATTTAGCACCATCATCGATGGTAAATGATGTTAAACTACAACCCGAACATCTAAAGAATGCTAAAATACTGACTTCTGTTCAAACGTTTGAAGTCATGTGTACTATTCATCCTTTTCCCCTCCATAATAACTATTTTAACACAGATAAAACAGTATAATTCTGAATTTCATCGATGTCCCCACCGTGTTGCATGACCCTTCGATTTTGGATTTGTTTTCCAGTACAGAAAAGTGTAAGCTACCCTTGATCATGATTGAACCACAACGGTGCAGTTGGGCTAAATATTTCAGGGACCTGTTTTTCTTCGGGCCCCTTGCAGTCTACTCTGTGAACATTGAAAAGGTTGTGTGATTCTGTGATTTGTTCTATACTATATTCATCGAATATTCTGTTTCAGTAATGCTAACCCGAGACTAAGTTTCTGTTTGTATTTAAGTTTTGAGAATAGCTTTGCTAAAGCAACATGCCTCTTAATTAAGGATTGTTATAGGCTTTATTGTGAACCTGTTCCTATTTAAATCTGCACAGATTTTAATGCTAATCTTTGAATTAGTTTTACCAACGACTGCTGATTGCTTCCATTCTTATTTAAGTGGTTGAACCAAAGTACAGCGTTTTGCTCTCCATGTGCAAAACTTTTTTTTTTTTTTGCAAACATTCATACAAAATAGAATCTATTTGTTTTCTCAGCCATCTGACGGGACTTAAACAATAGTGTGAAATTACTAATGTAGCCCATAACAACAACGCCATCATTATCCAAACACTTTATTTACACATGTACACACAGCAAACAAGCTTTTTGGAAGATCACTTGTCTCAACAGCTAGCCACAGATTTTGTTATGACCAAGTTCATCATATGCCAGTAATGGCCTTATCCAAATAAAGGGGCAGCATGTGGAAATGAGTGTCAGGTGCAACAATTGCCTATTTTAGTCCTTGTAATAAGTCATGGTGGAAGACAACACAGCATTTGCAACGTCCCGACTAAAACACCAGCATGTCAGAATAATCTTCTATTTTCTGTTTTGACAAGATCTACAACACGTTACCTGACGTGACCAATAGGAGCACAGAGCACTCTTCCAGTGTTATATTTCATTTTAGTGAATTTTAAATAATTTCACTATCACCCTTTAGTCAGGAGCATTACACCAAATTAAGCAACCCTGTCACCCTCACCCTCTGCACACACACACACACACACACACACACACACCCACACACACACACACACACCCACACACCCC